>CAUYQU010095661.1:0-29334 GCA_963574635.1 Cheracebus regulus
TGGCTCCTTCTCCGGGAATCTCCCAGTCTGTGGGCATCAAAAATTCGTCTGCAATTGCGGCATCCACTCACTCTCTGCGCTTTCACTGGGAGCTACAATCCTGAGCTGCTGCTACGCGGCCATCTTGGATCTCTCTCCCTCAAGTTTGCTTTTGATATCACCCTTAACCCTGGTGAAATCCTCCTTACTGAATTCCCCATGCACTGGAAAGTTCAGCTGTGCACACTGGGACGCCCCTCCCCAAACCTGCCCTGGTGACCTCTCCTACCCGCCCACTCCACACAGCACCACCAATCTCCCGACTCGGAAAAGGACCTTGACTGAGATCCTAGTATAGCTGAGTTGGACCCCTTCCCATTTCCCCTGCTGCCCTGATGCCAGAGGGGCCATATCACAGCTCTAGCTCTCCTCTGAGTCCCCACTTGCCCAATAACTACTGCAGCCGGGCTCTGGGCTACTGGGGACAGTGTGGGCAGAACTTCCCTGCCTCTGCAGAAGAGATGCATGCTTGGCATTACACATGAGAAAGTGGAATATAGCTTCCTATGGAAGTATGTCTAATGGCAATTAAATTCTATATCATCCACTAGAGAGAAATAATCAGACTTCCGGTGAGAAAATCAGGGGCAGTGCCCAAAGGATTTGTTCATCTCACATAGGGAGCTAGTGACAGAGCTGAAACCAGAACCCAGGGCTCCTAATTCCCAGCTCAGTTACAAATGGGCCAATGAGTGTTTACTTGCTGGCTGGTGCATCTGTCTGCCATTGAGAGCATGATTCTTATCAGAAAATGCGTTCCAAGCTCCAAGTCACTTACTATGGAGAAAATCTGGACCGTGGTTCATTCTAAGTTGGAGGTCAGTGGCAACGTGTAAGGTCCGTCTGTCTGAGGGCTTGCTGGAGAGGTCTGACTCAGGGAAGTGATGTCACTCCTGACCTGATTTGCCAACAGAGGGATCTTCACAGCACAAATGGCCTCAGGATTCCCATGTTAAAGGAAGTCCAGAAATTACTCAAGAGAAGAACCTCTTCTTATCCCTCAAGGCTCTGCTTACTTAAATTGGTTTTTATTTTTCCCCTCTCACTGTACCATTTCTAGGGGAAAGAAGCTGGATGAAACAGTTAACCACTATGATTTTGGGCAGAAAATTCCATGATCTCATTACTTCAAGCACCAACTGGAGTTCATCTTCCATGCAGCCCTCAACCTTCAATGAACATGAGCTGATGCCATGGTGTGCTCAGGCTGACGATGGTGGTAATAGTGACACTATTCCCACATCTCATTTTCCCTCCTCAACAATGCTCATAGGACAAAAAAGCCAAGCTCAATTTTGATGACGTTTTGTCCTGCTGGCTTTTTCTCTCCTGAATGACAATACTCGAAAATGTCTTGGAGTGCTATTGTCCCCATACTGAATTGATGGTGAGATTTCAACAACACCCAACCCATGGTGACTGTTGAAGTGCGTTTTTTACCAGCTCTATCACCGCTTCGTCTCTCATTTCCACTCTGCCATCCTGACCTTCTTTTTCCTCTCTCTGGGCTCATGTGGACGTCTGACAGACCGCTAAGGCGGGTCACTGTGCCCAGTTTCCGTGTTAGAAGAATGTTTTGTTCCCTGAGCTTTATCCCATTTTTCTCTTCTTTGAGGCCTCATCTGGAGTGGCCTCTAGCCTGTGAACAGATGCAGATATTACAAAGAGAGGAAGAAAGGCAGTGGTCAGCCCAAGGCGGGTTGAAACTTTCCTGGCCTCAGCCCTGTCGTCTCATCTTTCTGAGGATCTGTTTTCTGCCCTGCAGTATGAGAGGCCCAGACCCACTGAGCCACAAAGGTCATTCTGGCTCTCAAGACCTTCAAGGCTGCAAATGCCACAGGACCAGGGGCCCCACACTGCACAGCAGAATAAGTATAGGGCATCTTTGAGAAAAAGGCAGGAGAGTCGCAGGTGGCAATAGGCATGGGCGATGGGAAAGTGGCGGGGTATCTGCCTCTTTTAACATTTTGAAACAGACTCTTCCTCTTCTTTCTCGGGATTTTGGGCAGCAAACTCCTGGGAGGGGAGGAAGCCAAGGAGACTGGGAACAACTTGGGATCCCCAATAGGTGAGGGGCACTGGCCTGACGATGATGCTTATTCCCCGGTGTGAGGGGCACTGGCCTGACGATGATGCTCATTCCATTCCCCGGTGTGAGGGGCACGGGCCTGACAATGATGCTCATTCCCCGGTGTGAGGGGCACGGGCCTGACAATGATGCTCATTCCCTGGTGTGAGGGGCACGGGCCTGACAATGATGCTCATTCCATTCCCCGGTGTGAGGGGCACGGGCCTGACGATGATGCTCATTCCCTGGTGTGATGGCATAGCCACCCCCCACCCTGAGCTGTTGCTGGCTCCCCACCTCTCCTGAGAACGCTGATGAGCACCCCCAAACCTCTGGCATCACTCTGTCTCACAGGGCGTGGCCAGACGCAGAGCTGGGAGGATCCCTACATCTCCATTATGATTCAGAGGGTGAAGATAATTCTATTACCAGTAATAGTATGTTGTAAATTTCCCAAATCCACCTGTTAATTAGTGTCGCCCCCTCCCTCTCCTCCCGAATATGAAGCAACGCTGTGTAATCACGGCATTTTGCGGGTGACGCTGTTTATTATATGTGGTATTTCAGTGGTTTGTGTGGGAGAAAGGATTAATTATATCTCTCTGGTTCCAACCCGTTCCCAACCCCCATGCCCATCCTTCTCTCCCATTCCCCTGCTATAGAAATCCATATGTATATAAATAAGCACAGTGAATATACAGTGCTGATTTGCCGTTGACTGAGTGGGAGCAGAGTGTCGTGGAGTGAGGACAGCCAGACACCATCGGCTTGGGTTCTGGAACCACTGCAGACTGGCAGAGAGGCCCTGGGGAGCGCTTTGACGCCGCTAAGCCGCGGCTTCCTTGTCCTGAGAAGAGAGTCACCAGCCAGCTCTGCTCGTGCTCTGAGTTTCTGAGGAGATTCGAAACAAGGGAACTCTGGAAACTGAGCAGTGCTATCTGCTTGTGCGGTGAAATTCTCTTTGGTTTCTGTTTTTGCTTTTGGGACAAGGTCTCGCTCTGTCACTCAGGCTGGAGTGCCGTGGCGTGACCTCAGCTCCCTGCAGCCTTAACCTCCTGGGCTCAAGTCTTCCCACTGCCTCAGTCTCCCAAGTGGCTGGGACTACAGGTGCAAATTGCCAAGCCTGGATGATTTTTTGTAATTTTTGTAGAGATGGGGTTTCGCCATATTGCCCAGGTTGGGAAATTCTTAGTAACTGCTCTACACTTCTGTAGATTGTCCTGGAGTACAGCTGCAGCCGAATTTCTATGGAAACTAAGGAGCTAGAATCAGAATGATTAGATAAGAACAAGTAGGTAGCCAGGGATTGGTGGAGGGGACTTCCCAGTGTCTGGACAAGTCAATTGGAAACAGGAGTCAGAGGGTCAGATGGGAGGTGAAGAGGTGGCAGGAAATTGTGGGTAGACAAAGAGAAGCTGTGAGATAATGAAAGGTCAAAGGGATCACAGGTGGGCACAGAATTCATGGGGAGCACATAGTTAAATCATAAAACAAGAACTTTAAAATGGGCTTGTATGCTGGAAGGCATTCAGAGAAGTGAGGCAAAGGAGGATTTGGGGTGAGATATAGCTGAGGAGAAAAAATATATATAAAAAGAACTGTTTATGTCATTCCTCTATTCTGTGTCTTAGTAGAGTCTGAGAATATGTAAACTAATATAGCATAGATGCAAAATGGAAAATGACAGAACTGGCTCAAAATACCATAGATCCACATGAATGCCAGTGCTGGAGGAAAATAACATCTATGTCAGGGACTGTATCCCTGGGTCAGAGACACAACACAGGTTATTATTCTACATAGGGGCCATGATTTGGCTGGATTCTCATGCATCGTGGATGGTGAGGCATTTTATAATGTCATTTACAATCCCCAAAATAAGTTAGATATTATTGCCCCAATCCTATGGATCAGGAAACCGAGGCTCAAACAAATGTAGACATCTGATCCAAGGCCACATTGCCAGTCACTGGCAGAGCTGGGCTTCAAACCCATATTTGACTCCCGAGTCACCACACAGGAGAGGGTCTACTTGGTATTAGGTCCACATAGCAAGGATGTGGGGAAGTCACATCTGAATCAAACCTTTTTAGGTCCAATGCCTAAGTTCTTGCCGTGACACTAAAGTTCTGAAGACAAGCACCAAGACAGCCACAGGCAGGGGTGGAGAAGCTGGCATGGGGCTGCTGCATTCCTCCCAGTCTTTTCAGGGTCTCACGCAGGGTGCAGGGGGTGTGGCTGCGATTGTTAGGGGAAAAATCCCTGGCCAAACTGTGGGATCATTCTCAAAACAAAAGCAAAATCCTCCAGAAATCCAACTGCAAGTCATCAGGACCTCAAGTGACAGAGCTTGCCATGGATTCATTGAGAAAAAAAAGAGGAGTTTCCTTTGAACGTGTCCACTTTTTGGAAGGTAAAGAGAACATCAACAGTGGAGGGTAAACACCAAAGAATGAAGCTGTCCCTTTGTCTAAAGAACAAAAGAAATAGTCTAGGCTAATAAATCCCTCCTAAATGAAAGTTAAAAACATGTCTTTGAATGAATTCCCCAAAATGGAGTGTTGTGACCTTGAAATTCACTTATCTAGCTGGCCTACCCAATACTCTCTATTCCCTAAACACGGCTCCCTGAGGGGAAACAAGGGTATGATCTGTGATAACCACAAGCATAAACAACCAGGAAGAAGAAAATTGGGGTTTTCTTGAGATTACGAGAACATCTTTGCAAGAGATTTCTAACAGTGTTGTCCCTTGTTGCAATTTTCTCTTTCTTTTTGGAGCAGCTGCTGGTATATCCACTAAGTCATGGGAGGAGATGCTTTCCATGAAGAACGCTGAGCTCCTGATCTCATGGTGTCCTGAAGACAGAACTCTTTCCCTACTCCTGACCTCTTAGTCACATGCCACACATCCTTCTTTCTAGGAGTCCTCTGGCTCCTTCCTTCCTCTTTGATCTCTCCCTAATTTGAACAACTACTACACTTTGCGCTCTTGGTTGAAAGCATGGATTCTATAATTATTTTGCTTCTGTTAGTTTTCTTTCTCCTGGTTTCAAGTGCTTTCTATCTCCTGTGACTTCCCCTCAGTGCTGAGTAAATAGCTGTCTCTCAGTAAATACATGGCTGATTCAGTGACAAATTACAAATTTAAGAATTCTTGGTTTCACATAAGCTGAAGACTGAGTTGCTCTGGGGAAGAAAAATGCCCCTCTCACAGCACCCCAGGAAGGCCTCCTTCCCTAGAAGCAAAGAGGAGAGGAAGAACCCTGTGGGACAAAATGAGTTATCATACATATTGTGAATTCCTAGCATCTAAATGTACCACAAAACCACAGGCTAAGATTGCGGCAACTGGTGTATTATTTACCTTAAATAACAAGGCGTGGAGACAGTGAATGCAGAACTTCTGGTTGCTTGGTAATAACTACTCTAAGTCCTTTTTTCAGTTATGTTGAAGGTTGGCAAGAGTATATGACAGCTGAAAGCCCCATTAGAACCTATGTCTAGTTTGCCTCCGAGTAGGGATTCATTCTTTAGTCTTCCAAATCCACCCCTCAAGAGTTAGATTATGGCTTCAGGGGACCTAGAAAGATGCTGCTGTCCACTGAGCCGGATTTGATCTTTTCTCTCCTCCTCAAAACCTCCAGTGACTCCCTTTTAACTGCTGAATAGAGTCAAAAGCCTGCCAAGTGTGATCCTTGGTTACCGTGTTCTGGTTTGGAAAAATAAACCCAACCATAATAGACATCTGGGGGACATTTGTGGACATTAAAAAATGAGTGAGGCATGAGTGATGTTAGGGAATTATAGCTCACTTTGTTGGATGTGATCATGGCAACGTGGGTATGTCGGTACACTGACGTATGCAGGGATGAAGGGTCCTGAAGTCTGCAATTTACATTAAAGAGGTTCACTGAAAATCAAACTTTTTGATAGGTAGGCAGAGAGGAAGAGAGAAAGATGATGTAAATATGGCAAAATATTAGCACCTGTTAGAATTGGATAATGGATTTCTCTGTTCACTTCAGAAGTACAGAAGCATAAATTTTCTTTCAAGCAAATAAGTATCAGAATTTTGTGCGTCATTTGGAATTGAGTGCTGAAGGCCAGAGCTCGGGTGTTCTAATCCTTGTCTCTCTATCCCATACTATACGTAACATCCTTAATCAAATGGCATTCTAGGGCGAGGTCGTTTGAGACCCTTGTTTCGTTTTGAATCTGAGTGATGTGTATATAATTGTTTATTGTACTTTTCTTTCAACTTCTGTACATGCCTAAAATTTTTCATAATAAAACAGTACGGCAGTTTCTAAAAAAATTAAATGGAGAAATCCACTCCTCTGTACATGCCCCCAAAAGGTGAAAGCAGGGACTCCAACAGATGTTTTCACACCCATGTTCACAGCAGCATTATTCACAAAAATCAAAAGGTGGAAGCAAGCAACGTGTCCACGGACAGATGAATGGATCGACACAATGTGGCATGCACATATCATGGAATATTGTTCAGCCTTAAAGGGAAGAATGTTCTGACATGTGCTACAACATGGATGAAGCTTGAGGACATGATGCTCAGTGAAATGAGCCACTCATAAAAGAATAGGTGCAATTCCATGTATTGGAGGTCCCTAGAGTCGCCAAATTCACAGACACAGAAAGTAGAGTGGGGGTTACCAGGGGCTGGGGGAGGGGAGAATGGGGGAATTCATGTCTATAGAAGACGGACTTTCAGCTTTGCAAGATGAAAAGTTCTGGAGATGGATGGTGGTGATGGTCACAGAGCAATGTGAATGTGCTTCATGCCACTGAACTGCACATTTACAGACAGTTAAAAGGGTAAATCTCATGTATATTTAACCACAGTAAAATAGCAGGCTGGGCATGGTGGTCCACTCTTGTAATCCCAGCACTTTAGGAGGCTGAGGTGGGCAGATCACGAGGTCAGGAGATCGAGATTATCCTGGCCAACATGGTGAAACACCATCTCAACTAAAATACAAAAAATTAGCCGGGGGTGATGGTGCACGCCTGTGGTCCCAGCTACCTGGAAGGCTGAGTCAGGGCAATCGCTTGAGCCTGGGAGGCAGAGTTTGCAGTGAGCCGAGATCGCGCTACTGCACTCCAGCCTGGTGACAGACCAAGACTCCATCTCAAAAACAAAAAATCACTTCAAGTCAGCAATGGTGTGTTAAAAAGTGTTTTTAAAAATTGAAAGAACAAAACTGTGCACACAAACAGTAAGCGACAGCCTGGCCTTTGAGGCCCTCTCAGCTCTCCCAAGAGTTTCCTGCCCAGCCTCTTGGCCCCTTCACCCTCTCTAGCCCTGCCCTCTGAACTCTCTCCTCCTTTACCATCTGTCAAATCGCATTCGCTTTTGGCATCAAGCTCAGATGCCATCGTCCTTTTAAAACCCTCCTTCGTTCTTTCTACCAGAGTGATTCTTTCCCTGTCTAATTCCTGCTACATATGGTTTATATTCTCCATAAATATTTGTTTGTTCTTGAAAACAAAATTAATGTTCAGATACTGTCCAAGGCTGAGTACACTGTGTATATAGTTCATCTGAGATTCCATGTAAAGGTAGAGGAACATAAATTTTCTTTCAAGAAAATATGCACATTAGAAAGGTTATGAGTAACATGGGATTGAAAGCTAAAGGTCATAACTGGGAAATTATGATCCCTGCCTTCAATCCCAAGCTATGTCTAAAATTTCTAATCACATGTCATGCCAGAATGGGACAGGTAGTTTGAGAATTCCTGGCTTTGAAAACCCAAAGGCAAGGTGAACCAAATTGTAGAATGTGACATGCATTCTTCAAACCCCACTGGGATACCCAGCAACCCCTATAAGGGCTGGGGTTGAGGCCGGCCCCTGTCAAGTGGGAGAGGATTTCATCAACCAGTAAAACTCACTTGATTCTGAGTGGGAGCTGATCCTTCCAAAACCACAGTAAAATGTTTTTGTGAAATAGGAAACAGAAACAAACAAAAAACTTGTCACTTGAGAATAGAAACCACCAACCCCTGTTCATAGTAGAAAAGTGTAGGCCTGGGGTTTAGGGCCCTCAGTCCCTGTGATAAAAGAGTAACACAGAACCACCTCCCAACTTCACAAAGAGGGTGTGACTCCCAAAGCCCAGGAAAGAAGGAAGGAAGGTTGCAGAGAGAGGCTTGATTTACCTTGTAACTCAGTTTTGGTTTGACTTCTCTCATTCTGTCGTTTAAGCCTAAATAATTCCCTCTCTTTCTTTCTTTTTTTTTTTTAAAGGGAATTTAAAACTGAGAGGAAATGGATTTTAGCGCTTGAAGTATTTCTAGGTGAGATGCAGCTAAAATGTCCCTTAGTAGTAATTGCTTAGGCCTAGAACAAGATGTTTTCCAGCCATGCGCCTGGTCCATCCCTAAAGCCTGCCTTCTGTCAGAGACGCCTTGGTTTCCAAAGCAGCCATATACTTTTTTTCTATTTCATTTTATTTTCTTTTATTTTTGAGATGGAGTCTTGCTCTGTTGTTGGGCAGCGCTGGACTGCAGTGGTGCGATCTCGGCTCACTGCAGCCTCCAACTCCCTGGTTCAAGCTATTCTCCTGCCTCAGCCTCAATCCCGCGTAGCTGGGATTACAGGCACATCCCACCATGCCCAGCTCGTTTTTGTATTTTTAGTAGAGACAGGGTTTCACCATGTTGGTCAGGCTGGTCTCAATTTCCTGACCTCATAATCCACCTGCCTTGGCCTCTCAAAGTGCTGGGATTACAGGCACAAGCCACCGCGCATGGCCAGCAGCCATATTTTTAAAAAGAAAAAGATTCTCCTTTTCTAGACATCCCAGGCAGACTGTTGAGGTTCCCATGCCAGTCCCTCTCTGAAAGACTGGGGTCACTAGGAACAGCTTTTTGCCCCCAAGTCTCTGAATGACTCCCTGTTGAGACTCAAAGGTTTCTTGTGAAACCATAGAACCCACATAATTTTCTCCTGTAGATTCATTTAGACATCTCCCAATAATAATGGCTTTGACTCTGATCAAGGACAATTTTGAAAGTAAAGGGGGTTGTCACTCTATTGATGACTTTGACAGCTTGGTGCTGCCTCGTGACAGCTGGCATAGTTGGTGCACTAGTGTGTTATTATTGGCTAATCAGAGATCTTAAGATCATGGGAACATCAGAGCCTCCCACATCGATCAATCTTCCCAGCTCTAAGTGATAAACACATAACAGCTATCGCTGCTGTTTCTTTTACTATACTACATTGTGTACAGATGTACCTTCTTTCTTCCATTAAGCTGTACAAATGGAAGTCTAAGCCTGGATATGACCCAGTTTCAAAACCAATCTACTAGAGAGACCACTCCAGGGTCCAGAAGGAGCTATCAGGAGAGCACATGTGACTTACTCACTGTGGCAAGCTGGTGATAGAGAACAGATATGCTTTCCCTTCTAAGTTATCCATTACCCATGTAATTGATGGAGGGGAGCCCAAAATAGCTATGTGGTTTTTTTTTTAACTATGCATTTTGTACTTGTACTTCTTGAACCTAATGTGAGTAGTGGCATCAGGAAGAAGTGATAAACTTGTTGGCATGCTTCCGCTGGCTGGAGTTTAGGGTTTGGAGTTTGTTCCTGTCGGCTTAAAGAAACCCAAGAAGGCCCAGTTCCTAGATCTTGTAGATCAACAGATGGTGACATTATACTAGACTCAGTTGGACTTTGGAACCTAGGAAGACCTATGGAAACCTTACTGCTGTTAGGAGTAAGGTACCACAAGTCAGCTATTGGACTGTCCCAAGATACTCCTCATGCAAATGAGTTTGCAGAAGTGGTGTTACAAACATCCATATCTTCCTTAATAGAAATTTTAGGAAGCTCCAGTGTTATTTGATTTCACCCATTTTTGTTTATTTGTGTAGATCTTTGGAAATGAGAGTAAGTCTTCTGACCCTACCAAAATCAGCCCCAAACGTATACAAAACATCTAGCATCATACAGCTTTCAAATGGCAAAGGAGTTGAGCATGCAAAAGCCAGTGCCCACCACTCATACTGCAGTGATTGGTGGGAAAAAGTTAATGCCAACCCAGAACAGTTACCACTCTGGTCCTTTTCAGCTAGCTCTTTAACCATTTCTAGGATTAGGTTTTGGATATCACAACATGATTCTTCTGCCGGGCAGGAATGGGTGTGGGGGCTGAGGGAAGGGAGCAAAACAACCTCAGGAAGAAGAAAGAATTGATCTACCTCATTGTTTAGAAGAATTCAGCATAAATCCATTAAAGTGACAAGAATATTTTTTACCTAGAGGAAAGCAGATCAATCTTTAGTGAGTTCACAGTGATATGCACAGCAAACCAGGTGGTATTCTTAGAGACCATCTTCTTGAAATAGAAAGCATGCACATCATTTATCTCAGGCAAATATCTCCACTTGAAGCCTATCAGTGACATGACTGGGGTGGTCCAGGGTGAGTTCTCATGGAAACCCTAAGATAAGCCTGGCATTCTGCTAAGTCTGGAGTAGCCAAAGACACATCTGGACTTCCTCCTCCTAACCTCCAGGAACTTTACAGCCACCTGATACCATGCTCAAGCTGAAATAATACTATTTGAGTAAAGAAAGCTGCTTCACTGACAGACACGTCCTATAGGGTCATCTGCAGTCACAACCAGGAAGACACACACACCCCAGAATCTGCTGATGAAAGCTCAAAGGGTGTGCGATTTGGCAACCAGAGCAGGTGGCAGCAGGTAAGTGGACAAAGGCAAGTTTCAGTGCAGGTGGGGAGTTGAGAGAGAGGGCTTCCTGCAAGAAAGGAGTGGCCGACAAGATGACCACCAAGGCGAGGAGGAATCTGCAGGAGTTCTAGGTTCTGTGACAGAAGAACAGAGCAGGAGTGGGTGGATGAGAGGCCCAGAAACGGAACAGTTGTGGGTGAGACATGTGGAGCTGGAAGACAAGTGTCAGGCCACAGGGAAGCGCAGCAGGAGGTGGGCAGGTGGGCAGACGGAGGCCGCCCACTGGGTGACAGGAACGGGGGAGTGTGCAGCGACGTGAAGGCTGAGCACTTCCTCCTTTATTAAAAGGAGTCTGCTAAATAGAGCTCCTCGCTATGAAAACCTCTTCAAAGTCCTGATTGACAGTGGCATTAAAAAAGACAGGAATGAGGGGGGATTTGTCTGCCCTGAAATCCATTTTAGATGGGGACAAAATGTTATTCTGTAATTTACCTGATTAACTGGATATAAAATATGGATCTCTAGGAGCTCAGAAGAAGGAGTAGAATCTCTTCTTCTGACTATAATAAATTATGAGGCATTTAGGGGATGCCAAACTATCTTTTCTAGGGCGATTGTCTCGGTTTCTCTATCTGTAGAATAAAAATGCACCTGTCTTATGGGGTTACTGTAAAAATAAAATGAGAAAGTGCATGTAAAGTGTTTAGACTGATGTCTGACACATAGTAAACGCTCAATAAAGCTATGTAGATATAATCTAAACCCTTTCCAACTCTCATAGTCAAGATTCTATGAATTCTGTCAAAACTAGTCATATCTTCCTTCAAAGCAGGGGGACTGCGAGTACCCGGAGATTGTGTGCAAAGCTGAGATTTAGGAGATATGCCTGCCTAGCTCATGATGACTTCCCCATTGCTAGGAATGGCCTTATCCTCCACCAGTGGACCCTAATAAGCATCCCAGTCTCCTAGAAGAGCCCACAGATTCTGACTCGAGCTAGAACAATTTGACTTCTTTCTTTTGGGATTTTGAAATTTGGGGCAGATATGGGCACTGGGGATTATCAAAGCTGAGTTATTGATGGTGTGTTAGAAAGAGAACCCCCAAACTCCAGCTGCTGAACCCCTGGGACTGCCCTGCCCTCTTCCAGATCACTTATATCTTATTCAGTTCCATGAACTACCTCAGGATCCTTTCTTGTTTAAATTAGTCAGTGTTGATCTCTGCTGCTAGCAAACAAAGAACAGGTCCATGATAACGCAGGCATATGCATAGTTGCAGTACTTGGAAAGAAGATCCACAGCTTTCATAATAGTTTCAAAGTACTCATGACTTCTGCATATGTTTAAAGCCCAAGAATGTTCTCACCACAAGTAAATAATAAATGCATGAGGTGATGGATACACCAAATACCCCGATCACTATATAACATATATGTATCAAAACATCAAATTGTACCCCAAAAATTAACTGCACAACATGTCCAGAGAAAACAAACAGAAAACCAAGAATATAAGACCTTCATCTAAGGTAACAGGCAGCTCCATGGAAAGCAAAAGTAGCACTTTATTTTACTCAGTGGAAAGCAAAGTTCCTGAGAGCAGATTTTAATGCTTCTAACTTCTCCCATATTTCAGAGTCCAGGGAATACTGCTGAAGCTTCTGGAAGGTCCCCAAACAACCCTCTGTACTAGAATGGCACCAATGGAGGCATTCTAGCACAAAGGGTCACCACCCAGGAGAGAAAGGAGCGGAAGGAGGAAATAGGAAGGACTAATTAAATCCATGACAATTCCAAGTCCAGAAGATGGGCACAAAGCTTTAAAACCACTTCAGACCCTCAAAATTCCTGTTTTTTTTTGTTTTGTTTTGTTTTTTAAGAGGCCACCTACTCATAAGGCCCAAGATTTCTGGTCCTCTTGACTTTGATGAACAGATGCTGAGAAGTGCTGAAAGGTAGAGGAATATTGTACCAAGTCCAGCGCTTCACGGAAAATCTTGTCACCTTTGTGTGATTTAATGAGTTCAGAAAGAAGCCCTAGAAGAAGAGTTCAATCTCTCTGTAATACAACTAGGCCCAGGTGGGGCCAAACTAGCAGCTGGAATCATTTTTTTAAGTTAGGGTGGTATAGAAAGGAGGAGTTATCTTCTGTGTTGTCAGGGAGTTGCTCTTGCAGAAACACATTGCAGCTTCTGAAGAGCTGGCATAATTAAGGACCATGAAACATCAGGAATAGTGTCACAAGTGATCTTGAAAAGTACAAAACATGGGAGAAGATTCTCTTTGTAGCAGAAAAAAATTGGGCGACCTTTCTAAAAGCCCACATATATTTACGTTTTGATGGTTAGTTGAAGCAAAGAATGTTTTGGGTTTAGTTTTGAATTCAGGGGTACATAACAAATGTAGAAAGTCAGTTTGGTTTATCTAAGAACAAAGAAATATAGAAACAGAAATAGAAAAGTACTAAAAGTACTAGCATGCCCCATAAGAGAAGATGAGATTAATTATGCATGGTGCATTTCCACACTACACAGAATATCAAAATACTAGATAGGTGAGATCTCAAGCAGAACTTGACCTATAGAAAGCAAATCCCTGAGAACAGATTTGAATACAATATAGAAAGATGGGTAACTTGGCAGTCGAGAGTCTCCTCCACATGCTGAAATTAAAAGCAATGCTAAAAGCAGCAGTCCAGTGCCAGTGTGAACTCCAGTGCTACCAAGAAAGTAAAGGTTGGGCTGTAGCCTCCTATCCTGGCCCAAGCTTTGCCACTACTTGGGGCATAGCAATGAATTTGCTTTTGAAGCTCCCATACTTCCAAGGAGATTGGGGTGGGAGAGTGGGGCAGTGATGGTAAAGATATCTGAAAGGAAGGCAAGGGAGTTTCTGTGGATTAACACTAGTAGATGATGTGATTTCTACATTTGTTAAAACACTCCAGGGACATAAAGAAACTCACCCCTTCGCTAAGGTATAACTTTGAGTTGTATGCATTGTGAAGTTTGTTTGTGGGAATGAATCATTTAGTTAGTGACACACCCAACTAAATGCATTACTCTTGTTTTCTCTTTCTCATTACATATATATTAATATTAACATGCATGAAGTGGTTATTTTTAAAAATTGCCTTTCTTGTGAAATAAAGCCCACAAAAGAAAGCCAGTGTTAATGGTGGTAACAGATGAGAAGAGGTCTCAGAAAGTGGAGTTTTGTAATCAAGTAAAAGAATATGGAATTTGGCAGCAGATCAGACATATGAAAGAAACAAGTTCACTTATATCGACTAGGAAAATTAGAAAACATAATGGATGAATGTTTCAGCCAGTGCAGAAACTGTAATTTATGGGGGATCTTAAAATAACAAGCAATATTCACAAATTGGTGGATTCTCAAAGGTCTTGGGACCCATCCTTTGATATCCCACAGACTCAGCTCTAGGAGAGGGCTGACTTTGTCTAGCACTTCATAGATTCCTGTGCCTACAGTGGTGCCTGGCACACAGGAGGTGGAGAGACAGCCAGCAGCCAAAAAACACAATGCCTAGTGATTCATAATGAGGAGTTTGGATATCGACCTAAGTGTAATAGGAAGTCTTTGGGCATTTTTACACAGGGGACTGACACAAGAGTTCTGTTTTAAAGGGCATGTTGGCTGCTGTATGGAGAACAGATGATAGGAGGAGCCTTGGCAGGAGGTAGACCAGTTCTCCCTATGGAGAAGATGGGACCAATGAGGGATTGCACTTGGTCGACTGGGAGAGGAGAATCCAGCCCTGTTGGGGTATGTTGTATTTGAGATAAGTATTAGACATCCTGTGAAGATCTCAGTTAGACATTAACTAGATAGCAGAAGATACCTGATTCTGGAGCTCAGAGAGTAGAGTAGAGATTGAAACCGGGGATGAATCAATGGGTCTCTGAGGCCCATTCTCTGTATTAAAAATGGGGTACATTGGTGGCTCACACCTATAATCTGGTGGCTCATGCCTGTAATCCCAGCACTTTAGGAGGCTGAGGCAGGTGGATCCCAAGGTCAGGAATTTGAGACCAGCCTGGCCAATATGGTGAAACCCCATCTCTACTAAAACTACAAAATGTAACTGAGCTTGGTTGCACACCCCTGTAATCCCAGCTACTTGGGAGGCTGAGGTGGGAGAATCATTTGAACCTGGGAGGTGGAGAGTGCAGTGAGATTGCACTGTTGCACTCCAACCTGGGCAACAGAGCATGACTCCGTCTCAAAAAAAAATGGGGTATGTTCTAGCCAAAACAAAATAGATGAGTGTAAAGACATTCAGTGCTTCACAGTTAAAAGAAAAAAAATGTACCACCCTTGTGGGCAAAAGGAGGGATCTGAACTGTCATTGTCCTAAGACATAAAAGTAGCCCCTATACTTGACAACACACCCTAATTACACAAAACCTCAGAGAAGTACTTAGGGCTTTTTAAAAGTGTAGGCAACGTTGGCTACTAAGGTCCTAATTTTTTTTCACTTAAATATATTTGAGATTCCTTATGTCCTAATCAAGCAAGGTTGGTGGGATATCTGGAAAGAATTAAGAGAAATAGGACTTGACTTTTGAAATAATGACATTTAGACAGAAGCATTTGGAGCTCAGAAAAGAAAAAGAAGAAATATAAAAAATAAACACTGCTTCCTCTAAGGAAGGACAAATTTCACACAACACTTAGTTCTCTGACAAACCAAATGTGGCACAGGAATATCAAATAAAATTACTTCCTGTACTACTACAGGGAAGGAGTCTACATCTTTATTAAGAAACTAGAATTATCCGTTACTTGGCTTAAGGATCTGGAAGAACTTAAGAGATGTGAGCAAGGCCATGAGAGGAGAATTGGAAGAAGCCATTTCTTATTAACTACAAGAGTTAGATGCAGGTGAGGGAGTTCACATCACTGAATTATATGTAAAGATTACAGTCACATCGATGCTACATTTGCCCCACCTTCAAGGACTGAAAACACTTCCATCTGTTTTACCCCACTTCCTGCAGTATTATGAGACAGTGAAGTGTGCATACAAAATATGCCATGTAGGTATGTAAGATGTGAATTGTGTTGTGGTTATGGGGTGGGTACCTGGTGGCAGTGATGAATCTGTTATCAGATACTCAGCAGCTACCATGTTTTCCTCTGTAATCCCTAGTTAGGTCTGCTTTCTTCTAGATGTAGATTTGAATCTGAAAATTCTTAACAGACTGAGAGGTATAGTCTTCTTTCTCTGCCACTAAAATGCACTGAGATTAGTATGTTGAGACCATTTCACATCCATGCCATGATAAGCTGAAAAGATCTAATACTACAGCTGAGAATGATTGTAACTTATGTGAATAATTATCTTAAGGATCAGAATGATAAATGCATTCAATCTATATTTGCTTATAGAAAGTCATAGAATACTCCCCCAAACACTTATACACACGCATATAATAACAACAATACAAGTATAAAATTGGATATAAAATATATACCCAAAATAAAATATTTTATATCCAATTTTATAAAATATATATCCAATTTTATAAAATATAAAGTTGGATTTCCACCATTAGAATGGAAAAGAACATAGAATTCTTTTTTTTCCTCAAGTTTAATCCAACTACTGGGCCTATACATAGCACAAAATAATCACAGTAGTAAACAACATATTCTACTTGAGCAAGACACTTGGCAAAATGTATATTCCAGTTAGAAAGGCAAAAACACTAAAAACTTAAAACACTTTGACATGAAACTCATCAAGTTCAGATATTGCAAAGAAGGGGTATGGGATATCATTTTCTAAAACTGCCGAAAGTTTTTTACAATTGAATATAAGAAAGATAAAGTCTCCTATTCAATTAGGAAGGTCTTCTCAAAAAGAACAGAATATGACTTAGAGATTAGATTTTTGTATACAGTGAACAAATGTTGACATAATTTACTTTCTTGCTATCTCTCACTAAGCACTATAGAACTACAATCAGTTCTAGGCTACTCAAGTTGTCGGCACCAATGTGTGGGGACTTTAATCAAGTATTCCCCAAAAATACACATCTAGACCTCAACATTTTGTCGCTAAAATATGCATTTTTAAAATTCAACTAAATTTGTTTTTAGATTTACATTTATGGGTAGAGGGTGGTGAGTAAGGAACGTCTTGATCTATATCTAGAGTAGTAAGAAGAGATGGCTAGAAAAAGCTATTGAATGTAAAATTCTGTAAATTTACATTCATTTCCAAATTCTCTAAAGATAAAAGGATTTTCCAGTAGAATTGTAATATACCTGAGACATCCCCCAGTTTGATGAAAAACTCCTAAGAACTGTTTAGTGTTAGCCTGAAGCAGATGCCTTCACTTCTTACATAATAATACCCGTAATCAAGAAAGGAAGAAAGGGAGAAAGAGAGAGAAGGAAAGTGGATGAGAGAGATGGAAGGAAAACAGATATAAGAGACCATATGAATCTGTGAAGCTCTGTGTCCATGGAGAAGACCCCATCTAAATATTACGAAAGAATTCTCATGCCACAGAAAACTAAAAGGCACAGCACACAGCCCTCTGTTGGGCAAAGTTGCAGAAAACCAGCAAGACCTAGGATTAAAAAATAATAATAAACCAAGTCATTCTGAAGATAATGTAACTGCTTTGGGTTTGCTTCTCATGAACCTGCTGAGGGGCACTCTGGACATTTTATTTTATTTTGTTATTTTATGTCTATATTTTACTTGAGACAGGATTTCACTTCGTCACCCAGGATGGAGTGCGGTGGCATGATCATGACTCACTGCAGCCTTGACCTCCCGAGCTCTTCCTGACGCAGACTTCTGAGTAGCTGGAACTATAGGTACATGCCGCCAGGCCTGGCTAATTTTTTACATTTAAATTTTTTTTTTTTTTTTGTAGAGACAGGGATTTCACTGTGATGACCAAACAGGTCTTGAACTCCTGGGGTTAAGCAATCCTCCCACCTTGACCTCCCAAAGTGCTAGGATTACAGGCATCAGCCCTTGTGCCCGGCCTACACTCTGGCCATTTTAGAAGGCTCCAGAATGCTCTGTTAACTGGCAGTCCAACAGAGCTCATGAGCAGAGAACTGGAGAGAGACTAAGATGCCCCTGTGTGGCTCTCCAAATCCAAAGTGGTTCCTTTTGTTCTGTTCCTTTTGCTCCACGAAGCAGAGGATGTTTCTGAGGCCCCTTGGTGCCCCTGTTGTGCACTGTGAAACAGACTGCTGGTATGTCACGTAAGTTGCACATCTAGGGTGCCCCCAAGGGCAATGTGGCTAACAGCAGCATAAATCCCATTTCCCAAAGTGGGAAGGGATGTCCACCAGGAAAGAGAAGTTGGCTGGCAGTTTTCTTTCACTCTTGCTACCATCCTTTCCTGCAGTTTCTTCTCCAGTAGCAATTGCTCAGCCTGGTCCAGAGCAATGAAAGCTCTGTGTAAATAAAAAATAGCTCCTCTAAGGGAAGACCACCCCTTGAATAAAGTGAAATTCATGCTTTTCTAATTTAGCCGGAAACAGATCTGCAGGTTGGCAGAGGTCAGTACGTAGCTGCAGAGATGATCCAAGGACTCTGGGCTTTTTACCCCGGGGACCACTTTCCCTTAGGGGCCTCTGCCCTCAGCACCATCTCCGCCAGTGCCACCACCCTAGTGTGTGTTGTTAACCAGGCAATGCCTCTTTCAAAAGTGGGCAAAAATTAACTCCTCTTAGCTCAGCTAAAAGTAACCACGCTCTGGTTTTTTTTTGTGGGGGAGGGGTGGTTTGGGAAAAAAACCATATGGGCTGGACTCAGTGACTCATTTCTAGAGAATAAAGTATGGAAAGGGAAAAATAGTAACTTTAAAAAATAGTCACTAGAAAAATAGTGGAGAGACTGGAAGACACTGCCTTAACCAAGTGATCAAGGCTAGCTTCACGAGCGGTAAGCCAGGTCGATGTGATATAATGCAAGAAGAAGAGCCCTTTACCTCCACGGAATGACTCACAAAACCTGTAACCCGGTCTAACTATGAGAAAAACGTCAGACAAATTTAAAATGAGGGACATTCTACAAAATACCAGAGCAGTATTCTTCAAAACTGTCAAGGTCATGAAAAATAAGGAAAGGCTGAAAAACTGGCACCACCCAGAGGAGATAAAGGAGACACGATGACTAAATGCAGTGTGGCGTCACGGAACAGAAATGGGACATTAGCGGGAAAAGGGGTGAAATCTGGATATAAAGCTGGGAGTTCAATGAATAATAATGTACCAGTGATAATTTCTTAGTTTGACAAATGTGTTGTAGTTATATAATATGTTAACATTAAGGGAAATGGAGTGAAAGATACACAGGAACTCTCTGTACTTTCTTTGTAACTTTTCTATAAATCTAAAATTGCTCCCAAATAAAAATTTATTTTAAAAGTATTCAACTTCCAAAAGAACCAGATCATCATATAAAATGAAATCTTAATTCCTTTTTGATATGTTTATTTATAGTGATTTCTTAAAATACAGAAGTAGGGAGGCTGAGGCAGGCGGATCACCTGAGGTCAGGAGTTTGAGACCAGCCTGGCCAACATGGTGAAACCCCGTCTCCACTAAAAATACAAAAATTAGCCAGGCATGGTGGTGGGTACCTGTAACCCCAGCTATTTGGAAGGCTGAGGCAGGAGAATCGCTTGAACCCATGAGGTAGAAGTCGCAGTGAGCAATATTGCACTTACATCCCAGCATGGGTGACAAGAGCAAAACTCTGGCTCGAAAATAAATAAATAATAACGGAAGCAGCCTTCATGCATTATAGAAAATTACAAAATATAGACGAATAAAAACTAAAAATCAAAGCAAACTCTCCTATTTCTACTACCTGGAAATCAACTGTTACAACCTTAGGACATATTTTCTTTTTGGTTCTCTCCCTAATATATGTATACATATATATTTATCAATATGAGGCCTTAGGTTGCACACTATCCGACAGCAATTTTTCCAGTCATTGATGTATTCTTTTCCATTTTAGCACATTTTAATATCATCTAATGCTTTTATCATATTCAAATTTCTCTCCAATTTAATCAAAGATGATTATACTTGATTGTCATATCCTTTTAAATATTTTTAAATCTAGCAAGTTCTCCCCATTGACCCTGATTTGTGAAGACACCAAGCCAGTAGTCCTGAAGAATGTCTCAGCTTCTATTTGGTGCAAAAGCAAAAGTAATGGCAGTTTTTGCCATTAAAACGTCAAGACCGCCATCACTTTTGCACCAACCCATTGGATTTGTGTGATTGCTTCTTCGTGGTGATGATGGGCTTGTTTCTCTATCCCTTGTATTCCCTGGACACTGAAATACCTATCTAAAGTTTTGAGGGATTAATTTTAAACATGTTTGTCAAGAAGACATCAGTGATGTTATGTAGTTGTATTCAATTCAATCAAAGACATAGAACATCGAGCTGTTACATCGTTAGTGATGCTACGGTTACTGCATTAGAGTGACAGCAATCTCTTTCCTGTATTACAGTTATGTTTTCCTCTTTAGACCAGAAGGTAATCTGTGTAGTTGGTATAATTTTGGTAATATAACAAATGTTTATTTTCCAAGTAGGTACGTATCCAGTGATTTTCCTGCCAGTTAATAATACTTGCTGAAATCAATAATTCCATTGAGATTGGCCAAAAAAAAATTTAATTCTTATTATTGTTAGCTGGTTTTCTTCTGTAAAGTAGAGCATTCCCTCATCAGCTGGGACTATTGGTTATCCTTAAATATAGTTCCTTACAGAAAGGACAGGAAGTCTGGCTGAAGCATTTGAAAGATTTTGCTAAGCATTAAGGAAGATCAAAAGGGAGATACATGCTAAAGGTATTACAAATATAAAATAGAAACTTGCTTTGGCTTACAAAGATTAAGACAGATACCCAAAGGCCTGACACAACTTTGGGTCACCTTGCCTCGCTCCCTGGGTTGCTAGCTCCTGTGCTATTTCCCTGTTGGTCCCATGTGAACTCCTGCAGGCTTATGGTCAAGAGGACTGTCTCCTCCTGTTGCTCACCTAAGGCTTGCCCTCTCTGCTTCTATTTTATGCCTAAGAGGCTGGCCTCTTCCCCAAGAATAATCTCCCCTTTCAAGTGAGCCTCCCTACCTCCTAATTAATACACCAGTGTATTAAATTCTTACAGATCCATAACATGACCAATTCTAAATACACTATAATAATCATGGCCTCCTAAATATAATTCAATAACCGTAGCCTACAATAACCCAGAATTATACAGAGTAACAGGGGGCTCATTTCTTCAAGGCTTCCTTAACAGAAAATGGTGGAAGAACCCCTGGAGTCAAATAATTTCCCCTGGAACACAATGATTACCTCCTACTATAATAAGAAATAGGATATAATGCAGTTTGCTTCTAACACAGATGTTAGTCCTGTCTGCTAAAATCAGCATCATAAAAGGTTTCTACTATATTTGTAACTCTCTGTCTTTTTCATTTAAAAATAAGGGTCTGACTCTGACAATCTCTATGCAGGTGCAATCAAGATGGATGTAATGGAAGGACTCACTTTTGCAATTCACATGGCACATCACAATGACCCTGAAATGATGGGGCCAGTATTTTCAGGCTGCAAGCAGTTTCAAATATGAACCACGTCAAAACCTTTCCACTGGGTCAGGGTCCAACAAGGTTATATGATCCTAGGCATAATTTACTCCTAATTATTAAAATCAGAGAAAGATGGAACAACATTTAAGTGTTTTAAAGTAGCAAAAAAAAAAAAAAGCAAATGGTCATAGCCATCATCCAGTACATAAAGTGAGAGGATGATCTGTTCTTCAAGACTGTGAAATCCTGAAGGGAAAGTATCTGTCAGTATCCAAGGATACATTAAATTATGAACAAGAAACAGCATAGAAACAGGAAGACAAATTCTCAAATCCCAGCCATGGGACATGGGGACATATATCTTAAGACAACTACAAAATGAATACTGAAGAGTATGCAGAAAGTGTCATGCACCCTGGGATTTTGTAAATGCAGTTGGTATACTGCTTCATTACCTTTGCCACACGTGGAGTCTTAGGAAGGCACAGTCTCTAGTAAAGATCTCGTCTATCAGATTAAATTTTCACAAATGTAGTTCAAATACCAAAGGTGAATCTATAGTCACACAGAGAAAATTGCCTACAAAGGTAAACACCAGAGTAAAATCAAGTGACAAGTTGCCGGTTTGAGAAAGCAAATCCTGTGAATGCTTAAGTAATTGTCACATGGGGTGGCATGTGAGGGAACACTTGGGAAGAGGCAGTTTCGCAGATGGAAGAGACTCTGATGCTCTACGCGCGTGGCGTTTCTAAGCCGTGCTAGTGGGCTCATTCTCAATCCATGTCTACCTCTAGGCCGGCTCTCTCCCCTCAACAATCACTTGTTCTCACCCACCCATGTGCACTCCATGCTTCTCTCCGCTCCAGTGCACACAAAGAAAAGGTGGGAGAAGGTTGTGTGCACAAGAGTGTTTGTGAGTGTTGTCTATGCTGTGTGTGTGTGTGTGTATGTGTGTGCACCTAGATAAGTATTGTTTGAAAGAGTGGTTAGCCAAATAGGGCATCTGACACTATGGAGCACCAGGAAATCATCTAAGAGATGCCACAGGCTCTCCTGTTAGAGCCAGACAGCTGCTGGTAGAATCTCGTTTAAATGATGATTTCAAATTAAGAAGCTGGTGTGAAGCCCCACCTTAGTATCACAAGGCTATGAAGGAGGAGCTGCTCCTGGGCGTTTCCAGTCCTGGACTTCACATCAGAAACACACTTACCTTGGTGACCCAGCTCAGGGCTTCCCAGGCCATCAGCTACAGGGTGGATCTAAGCTTTCTCTTCATAGCCACTCTTTAAGGAATCAAATGGAAGGAGGTGAGGGCCCTTTGAAAATCATGGCCATTTCCTTCCTTGTCTGTTAGAGTCTATTCCCCAGAGTTGGATTTCATGCCTAACTAGATGTTTGCTCATGTGAGGAATTTGGGGGCATAGTTGCGAGTCCTCCTTCACAAAATTTAGGTTCACATTCTGACTCCTGAGCAGAAGTTTAAATATTTTCAATTCCCTGGCTCTGGACTCGGGTGGAAAAACAGAAACCAGCCCTGTAGTGGATACTGTGGTGTGCTGCCCGGCTCACCCTTCAGAGCCAAGCCCTCACTCACCCAGCTGCGGGCAGTGTTGGCTGCTGTAGGCTTAGCGGAGCCTGCCTGACCCAAGGCCATGCCCCTTCCCCGGGGGCAGCCTGCCCAGTGTGTGCTGGGGCATTAGGCCTGATCCCCTTGTCTCTACCGGGACTTCTTAAAAGGCCACCCTAGCTCTAGAACTCCTCATAAGTTGGCAAAGGCCTTGGCTGCAACTGCGTGGCAGTTCATCCTCCTGCTCTGAGCAGTCCTCCTTCCTTCACTCCTCTCGGCATCGTTCCCAAGAGCATCCCCTGAGAAGCCCCCTGCATTCAAATCTCAGTCTCGCAATGCATTTCCCGGGGAAACCCGATCTTCTGCAAGCCCACTTCCAGCTGTGGCTCCATACCGCTCATCGGACTTGTGTTGTTGTTGTTGACGACGATGATTTGGGCCTGAGGATCACATCTTATAGACTTCATCTTATCTGTAAGCTTTATCTCACCATCTGCTCTGGCCTCTGCCTATCCTCAGAGCCTGCACCACAGCAAGAACACCAGAGTTCCTGTTTCCAGAGCACTTCCAATATGCTGTGAACTGCAAGAAGTATTTCATATGCAAGATCTCATTTCATCATTGACGTTCTGAGGGGAAGGCCCAATTAACTCTATTTTTATATAAAGTAGCCAAGGTTCAGAGAGGTTAAACAATTTACCCAAAGTCACACAGCTAAGTGTCTGAGCCACTGCTTGACTCCAGGCTGTCTTGACGCTAAAACCAATGCTCTTAATTGCTAAGCCATTTCCCTCTCCTTTTTTCCATCCCTCTTGTAACAGCCTTTTAATTTTCATCACCCCCACCCTGTTCTTCATCACTGCTGCCTCCAGTCTTCTCACAAGCCTG
The DNA here is from genome assembly GCA_963574635.1 of Cheracebus regulus. NCBI lineage: Eukaryota > Metazoa > Chordata > Mammalia > Primates > Pitheciidae > Cheracebus > Cheracebus regulus. The sequence continues at coordinate 23,900 of CAUYQU010095661.1, forward strand.
GATGACTCAAATGTCGAAGTCATCAAACCATTTAGGTTCCAAGTCTGGTTCTAATATTAATTCTAATCACCAAGTTCTTATATTTACTGAGGACATCCTCAGAACTATACATAGTTTTCAAAGCATTTCTCTGAGGTTTTATTCTTAATTTAAAAATAATTAAAACTCACATTTTGTATGGGAACATAGACACTTCCAGCAACTTCTCTTGTGTCTTTTATAAAACCCATACAGATGAGGAGAGAGGTTCTGTGTGATTGTCCCTTGGGATTGCAAGAGAAATGGACTCTGATCAGAGACGCAATGGACTTTGGGAACCTACAATGTAACCAGATATACACATTTTGTAATGTAAGTGCTGCATGGATGGCAGTCCCACTGAGAAGGTAACATTTGAGTAAAGACCTGAAGGAGGTGAAGGAGTGACTCACAGGGCTCTCTGCAAGGAGGTAACCACCTATGCCAAGGTCCTGGGCAAGAGCACACCTGGCCTGCATGAGGAGCAGCCTGGAGATCTGCATGTCCTGAGCAGAGACAGTGAGGGGAGGGTGGAGGATAATGACATGCAACTGCAGGTCACCCAGAGAAGGGAATGATCCATTCTGTCCAATGATGCTAATAGGTCAAGTGAGGGGAAGACTGAGGACTGGCTGCTGAATGAGCAATGTGGAGGTCATCGATGACTTGGCCAAGGGTAGATTTTGTAAGGGAGTGGTGAGAGTCAGACTAGAGTGAGTTTAAGAGGGAAAGGAAGTAGAGGAATTAGGTACCAGTGAGAAGGCAACTCTCTGTAAAGCTTTGCTGAAAAAAGGAGAAAGGATATGGGGGATTGGCTGGCAGGAAAAATGGGTCCACATGAAGACTTTTATTTAAGAAGTGAAAAATAACAGATGATTGTACGGTCCTGAGATTGATCCAATGGAGAAAAAGAAAGAAAGAAGATGAGAAGTGGAGAATTGGTAGAGCAATGTCTCTAGTGGTTAAGAGGAGATGGGATCTAGCTAGGAGTGGAAGGACTGGCTTTAGCAGGGAGGAGAGAGGGAAGAGAGGTTATGTAGGTGGGCAGATGGGCTGAATGGCCTTAGCTAGTGGCCATTTGGTATCCTGGCCCTGGTGGTAAGTCTAACCCCTAATGTAGAGAGGTATGCTGGGGTCACAGTCTTTAGATCTTTACTGTTCTAGTGTCATACATTCTGTTCTCACAGAAGAGATCAGAGGTGGCTGAGAGATCAAGATATCTAGTTTGTTTCTGCCTAGTGCCATGAAATCCCCTTTCCTTCTTCCTTCCAGCCCCACTTACTCCGTATTTACAGTGTTGCTATGAGGGAATACTTGAGGCTGGGTAATTTTTCTAGAAAAGAGGTTTGTTTGGCTCATGGTTCTACAGACTGTATAGTGGCATCTGCAGCAGGTGAGGGCCCCAGGCTGCTTCCACTTATGGCAGAAGATGAAGGGGAGCCAGGGTGTGCAGATCACATGACAAGAGAGGAAGAGAGAAAGGTAGGGAGGGGCCAAGCTCTTTTTACCAACCAGCTCTAGAGAGAATTAACAGAGTGAGAACTTACCCCCAAGAAAAGCATGAGTCTATTCCTGGGCAATCCACCCCAATACCCAAACACCTCCCATTAGGCCCATCTCTAATATTGGGGACCAAAGTTCAACATGAGGATTCGAAGGGACAAAGATCCAACCTGTAGTCCACAGTAACTTCTGTTGCCTATAAGTCACCTTTGCTCATAGATCTGCCTACATGGGAGAGAACAACAGCTGGTCACATAAGCTAATGAACATTCCCACCCATGTGCCCATTCATTTGTCAGGTGAGTACACAGTACAGGGTTCTGGTTTTCTTCATTCATCCCCTGAACTTGGTAACTGTGCATCCTCTCAGGAAAGAGATCCACACTCAGTTACCAAGTACAGGGGATGTCACAGAGTCAGAATCTGAAACGCTTTGCAAGTCCTGTCCAAATCTCTTTCTTTCTCCAAGACTTAGCACAAATCCTTTTCTTCCCAGGAAATCCTCCTTAACTGTATCAGTCAAAACTAGTTCCTCCTTCTAAGCACCAATAAATGTACCTGTCTATTATCCATACTAGGACACTTTATCACACATTGTTTTATACAATTTGTTGCATATATTAGTCTCCTTTGCTGGATTAAAAGCTCTTTGAGGGCAGATACTATGTGCTATGCATGTTGTACATTGCCAAGCTCAGCAATGTGCCAGGATGGTTCATTTGGAACAGCATCTCGGCCCAGCCCTGTCCCTCTTGCCAAGGCATTTCTCAGCTGCCAAAATGGAGCACCAGATGCACCTCACTCCCTGAACTGCTGGTCAGTTAAAACCCCGGATCCTCACTGCCTTCTTCTGGGTTTCTTCACTACCATTCTTAATATCCCAAAACTGGGTCTTCTCTCTTAATGATCTCTCTGCAATGGTCCATTCTTTTTTTCTCTGCTGCCACCCCTGCTATGACTCCTCCCTCTCTGTGTTCCAATCACACGCTTGGAACCAGTTCCAGTGGACCCAGAACCCTCCTACCTGGTGCAGGCCCTCCTTATCTCAGGCCTGCGAGTTCAAAACCTACATGGAACCCATTGTCACTTGGGAGGACTAAGGACTAGGTTGGCCTTGTGCTAGGAGAAAGAGGGACAAAATAAGCAGCGATTTGCTCCCTGTTGTTGCTTTTATATTGTTCCCTTTATTTGTTTCTCTCCAAGCTGTTTGATTCTATGGGCCTTTTCAAGCAATAGAATATTTCCCCACTTGCCAGGCATATTTCCATTTTATGGCTTATTTAAAAGTTGTGTTGAAAAAGTCATTGTGGCTATAAGGTAGAAAGTAATCCCAGCTCCAGGGGACAGATGGAATGACCCACTGGGATTCTGCCATATCTGTTCCCAAGAGAGAAAGTGGCAGAATGGATTTGTCTGAAGTGAATTTCTGTAAACCTGGGCTCACAGCCAGTCTGCAGAGAGCAAGCTCCATTAGGAACGCCGGGTGGAGGCACGTCCCTGCTTGGCATTCTTGCTCAGGGAAAAAGCAAAACACCTTCCTTTGAATTTTCCACTTTGCTAAGACATACAAACAAGGAAGCACACAGGAGGCAGGCATTTTAAGCAGCTGGAGAAGCCCAGAAACCCTGGAAGGAGTTGCTGCTTTGAGAGAAAGGCAGAGCTGAAGAGATCAACAGAATTTTACCTTCTCTATGGTGATATTTATTTTCTCTCTCCTCTACACACACACACACACACACACACACACACACACACACACACACATACAGGTACACACACAGACACGGGGTAGGGAGAGAGAGAGAGAGACTGGAAAAAAATAATAATGAGAGGAAATTATAGTAGGCAGTATCACTTAAGAAACGACTACATCTTTGGTAATTCAACAAACACAAATACTGAGTATCTCCACCTTATGGGGAATGGGTGGGTCCGCTGGGGAGAGAAACAGCAGACGGACAATTGAGAAGCCCAGCTGAGGTGAACGGGATGTTTACCTCTTTCTATGGCTTGAAAAGCTCTTCTACTGACAAGTCTACTGGGGGAGGCACAGGAGCAAGACCCCCAGACTTTGTCCCTAAGGTTGTCCCCATCTACAGGAGGGGCCCACGGCCCACAGGTCACTCTTTCCCACCAAGTCAGACATTCACTGACAACTCTTTACTGGAGGATTTTCTTTGTTCAGACTCAGATGTAAGAGAGCAGGGCAGGAGCAGCATGGTCCTCTAGTGAGAGACCGAGGTTGAAGAGACAACCCAGGAGAGGGGATCTGGGAATGTTTTCATACCATTGGAAATCCCGGAGTAAAAAAGGAATCTTTCAGCAATCTGACAGTATGTATCAAGAGCCTCACCTATATGCCTGTTTTATTTCCAGGATTTCTAGGATAAGCAGATAGGCACCAACATTTATCTACAATGGCGTTCAGTGCATAGTACAGTCAGGAAAAATCAACACAGAAGAAATGTATGCACTTAGCATGGACAAATGAAGAAGCCCCGTGCAATAGAATTGTATTCGGTCTCTATGTTTGAAGGACTTCTAACAGTGTAAAATTTTTGTGATATAACATTACATTACAGAACGGAATTTCAAGTTTGTAGGCATAGAATCTATTCATGTAAACATCCAACGAGGAGTACACTTAAGATACATACACTTCATGCACTTTACTGTACATGTTATAGCTCAGAGAAGTTTAAAATGTGCAAATATAGTATGATACCCATTCAGAAGAGTGACTAGTAGAGTTTCAGATCATTTTTCCTATTTTTTTTTTTTTTGAGGCAGAGTCTCACTCTGTCACCCAGGCTGGAGTACAGTGGCACGATCTAGGCTCACTGCAACCTCCACACTCGAGGTCCAAGCAATTCTCCCACCTCAGCCTCCTAAGTAGCTGGGATTACAGGCATGTACCACCATGCCTGGCTAATTTTTGTATTGTTAGTATAGATGGGTTTCACCGTGTTGGCCAAGCTGGTCTTGAACTGCTGACCTCAAGTGATCTGACCACCTTGGCCTTCCAAAGTGCTGGGTTTACAGGCGTGAGCCACCGTACCTGGCCCCTTTTTGCATTTTTCAACATGTCCCTGCTCCTCTAGAATAAGCATGGCCTCCACCACCCTCTCTTGGGTCCTGGGCCATTCAGCCTTTATGCTCTCCAGCTCTCAAGTCCTGTCTTCAGAGCTTCAGATGCTCCAAGTTCGACCTGCCCTAAAGGCCTTTACATTCGTGCTTTCCTCTGTTTGGAACCCCATCCTCTCCACCTTACTTGGTTAAACCCTTGTCCACCTCTCAGCTCTCGGTTCAAGGTCCCTGTCTCACAGGAAATCCCTCAGTCCCCTCCCTCTGCCTCCCAAGAGAGGAGGTCGGGTTATACTCCACAGTGCTAAGCATAGCCTGAAATCATACCTTTTTTCTATAATTATTTGTGTATTGACCAATGAGATCTTCCGGTTTTAAGAAAATGTTTTACCTCACATTATACTCCCAGGACCAAGCTCAAACAGTAATTGTTGGCTAGGCACAGTGGCTCACCCCTGTAATCCCAGCACTTTGGGAGGCCGAGACAGGCAGATTACATGAGGTCAGGAGTTCCAGACCAGCCTGGCTAACATGGCGAAACCCCATCTCTACTAAAAGTACAAAACTTAGCTGGGTGTGGTGGTGCATGCCTGTAATCCCAGCTACTCAGGAGGCTGAGGCACGAGAATCGCTTGAGCTTGAACCCAGGAGGCAGAGGTTACAGTGATCTGAGACCAAGCCACTGCACTCAGCCTGGGCAACAGTGAGACTCAGTCTCAAAAAAAAAAAAAGAAAAAAATGCACTGCTTTAGCCCCGTATCTCTGTGCTGTGATAGGGACAGGGCTCCCAGTGAGGAGCCTGGGCCAGTGCCTGGGCTCACCCTCAGCGT
>CAUYQU010095662.1:0-44737 GCA_963574635.1 Cheracebus regulus
TGGCTCACGCCTATAATCCCAGCACTTTGGGAGGCAAAGGCAGGCAGATCACTTGAGGTCAGGAGTTCAAGACCAGCCTGGCTAACATGGCGAAAACCTGTCTTTACTAAAAATACAAAAATTAGCTGGACATGGTGGCAGGCACCTGTAATTCCAGCTACTCAGGAGGCTGAGGAAGGACAATAGCTTAAACCCAGGAGGTGGAGGTTGCAGCGAGCTGAGATTGCATCACTGTACTCCAGCCTGGGCAACAGAGCAAGACTGTCTTAAAAACAAACAAACAAGAAAAAAAAAAAAAAAAACAAGAGCAATGGCTGGAACCAGCTGGGAAAGGAGGCTTGCTTTTCACTGCAGACCCTTGTACTCTGACTGTCATACCATGTACAGGCGTTACCTACTTAAAACATGGTTTGAAGTGGAGAAGGGTAGAATGTGGACCTGGAGGCTGAATGGGAGATATGTAGCTCCCACATCATCTCCTTTGCATTGTCCTCTTTGTTTGTTTCTTCTCTTCCCCTCTTTCTTCCTTCCAGAGTAGGTGCTGAATTTATGAAGTCCATCTGTGTTTGTATAGCCACTATGCAAATAGGTGAAGAGCACCTTTGGGGAGCCCTGGCCTAAGACATACCTACCTTTTTGTTTAGGTGACCAGGTGGCCTGTAGGAAACCAAGGGCTGCTATATGACCGGAACTGGATGGTTGTGAATCACAACGGTGTTTGCCTGAGTCAGAAGCAGGAACCGCGGCTCTGCCTGATCCAGCCCTTCATTGACCTGCAGCAAAGGATCATGGTCATTAAAGCCAAAGGTGGGAAAACTGTCATTTTCACAGAGCAGCTCCCAAGCTTTTATACTCCTATGAAAGTAAAATAGTGGCCTTGCTTCTACCAAATATTAAAATAACCCATCAGCCTGGGCAATGTAGTGAGACCTCATCTATACAAACAATTAAAAAATTATGCTGGGTGTGGTGGTGTGTGCCTGTAATCCCAGCTACTTGAGAGGCTGGGGCACAAGAATTGTTTGGACCCAGGAGGCACAGGTTGCAGTGAGCCGAGATCATGGCACTGCATTCTGGCCTGGGCAACAGAGCCAGACCTTGTCTCAAGGGAAAACATGGGTAAAATAACCTGAAAGTAAAGGAAATAGTGTCTAGGAAATACAACAAAGAGTTTGTTCCCCTTTCGCTTTGAGAAATTTCCGGAGAGGTAAGATCTGACAGTCCAGACAGTAAAGAGGGGCCAGGTATGGTGGCTCACACCTGTAATCCCAGCACTGTGGAAAGCCGAGGTGGGCAGATCACTTGAGGTCAGGAGTTCGAGACCAGCCTGGCCAACATGGTGAAACGCTGTCTCTACTAAAAATACAAAAATAAGCTGAGCATGGTGGTATACCTTTAATCCCAGCTACTCAGGAGGCTGAGGCAGGAGAATCACTTGCACCCCAGAGGTGGAGGTTGCAGTGAGCCCAGGTCACACCACTGTACTCCAGCCTGGGTGACAGAGGGTGACTATATCTCAAAAAAAAAAAAAAAGGTATAACTTTTATATGAACTAGATGATGTCCTTTTTACTTAAGTTCCTTTTATTTTCTTAACTCATCATAATGTATACTGCAGGCTTTTATTTTTCCTTGTTGATTTTTATTACGAACGATCAAACCTATAAAAAAGTATAGGCCTGCTCAGTCCAGTAGAACTTCCTGTGATGCTGAGAATGTTCAAACTATACCTTGTCCAGTTTAGTAACCACCAGTCACATGTGACTATTGAGATGTGGCTAGTGGGACACTGGAACTGAATTTTAAATTTTATTTAATTTTAATTAATGTAAATAGCTACATGTAGCCATGCTACAGTGTTGGACAGCACAGGTCTAAAAAATAATACACAATTATAGCCTTTAATTTTAGCAAATCTTAACATTTGGCCACATTTCTGGTAGGTCCTCCTCCACCTTTCCTTTTTCTTTTTTAACATACATACATACATACATACATACATACATACATACATACATACAAACAACATTACATAGCAGCTGTGGTGCTGGGTTAAAAAAAAGATTAAAAAAAGCATTACCGATGTAGCAGAAATTCCCTGTGGACCTCTCCCGAGTCTCACTCCTCCTCCTTCCCCATCCCACCTACCATTTTTAGAACATTCCCATTTTCTCCCTAACTTGTAGTTGTACTTTTGTGATGTATAACATTTCCATATACTCACGATTGTGTTTCTTGGCTGGAAGTGTTCTCTATTCTGTTCCCGTGGTTTATTTTTCCTTGAACCAAGAGGTGAGTGTTATTACTAGTGTTATAGAATGTGTCTTGATATCCCTTTTTTTTTTTTTTTTTTTTTTTTGAGACAGAGTTTTGCTCTTGTTGCCCAGGCTAGAGTGCAGTGGCGAGATCTCAGCTCACTGCAACCTTCACCTCCGTGGTTCAAGTGATTCTCTCGCCTCAGCCTCCTGAGTAGCTGGGATTACAGGCATGTGCCACCAAACCCGGCTAATTTTGTATTTTTAGTAGAGACGGGGTTTCTTCATTTTGGTCAGGCTGGTCTCGAACTCCTGACCTCAGGTGATCTGCCTGCCTTGGCCTCCCAAAGTGCTGGGATTAAAAGCATAAGCCACCGTGCCCAGCCCTAATATCCCATTTTTTTTTTTGAATTATCTGTTGTCACATGTTGCAGAATCTCTTTTTTAAGAGTGAGTAGTATTCCATTGAATAAATATACCACATTTACTTTATTTATCTCTTAATGGACATCTGGATTGTATCCATATCTTGACTATTGTAAATAGAGCTGCAGTGAACTTTGGGAGTGCTCAGGATACTCTTCAGTATCCTGATTGAAGTTATTTTGCATCGGTACCCAGAAGTGGGATCACTGAATCATATGATAGTTCTATTTCTAATTTTCTAAGGAATCTCAATATTGTTTTTCATATTAACTGAACAACTTTGCATACCCACCAGTGGTTGCAAGGGCTCAAGTTTTCCCACATTCTCAACAACACTGTCTTTTTTTGGTTTGTTTTCTTTAGACAGTAGCCGTTCTAACAGATGTAGGGTGATATCTCATTTCGATTTTAATTTGCATTTTTCTGATTATTAGTGATGTTACACACTTTTCATATACCCATTGACTGTTAGTACATCTTTTTTGGAGAAACATCTATTCAGTTTCTTAACCCTTTTAAAAATTAGGTTATTTGGTTTTTTGTTTGTTCGTTTACTATTGAGTTGTAAGAGTTCCTTGTATATCTTGGAGGTTAATTGCTTTTTCAGATAAATTGTTTGGAAATATTTTTTCTCATTCCACAGGTTGCCTTTTCACTTTGTTAATTGTTCCCTTTGCTGTGCAGAAGCTTCTTGGTTTGGTATAGTCCCATTTGCGTATTTTCATTTTGTTGCTTGTGCTTTGGGTGTCATACTCACAAAATTATTGCCAAGACCAATGTCATGAAGTTTTTCCCCCTGTTTTCTTCCAGGAGCTTTACATTTTGGGATCTTATGCTTAAATCTCTAATCCATTTTGAGTTGAAATTTTTGTATGATGTAAGATAAGGGTCTACTTTTATTCTTTTGTATGTGGATATCCAGTTTTCCGAACACCATTTGTTGAAAAGACTATCTTTTCTCCATTGTGTTTTCTTGACACCCTTCTCAAGGATCAAGTTGACCGTATAGGAATGGATTTATTTCTGGACTCTGTAGCCTGTTCCATTAGTCTATATATCTGTCTTTGTGCCAGTACCATACTGTTTTGATTACTATAGCTACAGTGCTATATTTAAAATCAGGAAATGTGATGACTCCAGCTTTGTTCTTCTTTCTCAAGATTAATTTATTTGTCATCTTTTGTGGGTTTATATGAATTTTAGAATTGTTCTTTCTATTTCTGTAAAAAAAAATGCCATTGCGATTTTGATAGGCATTGCATTGAATCTATAGATTACTTTGAGCTGTGCAGACATTTTAACTATTAATTTCTCTAATCCGTGAACATGGAAAATCTTTCCATTTGTTTAATTTCTTGTTTGTGTCATGCTTACTTTTTCATCAATAGTTTGCAGTTTTCAGCATATGAGTATTTCACTTCCTTAGATAAGTTTCTTTTTTCTTTCTTTCTTTCTTTTTTTTTTTTTTAAAGACACTTACTCTGTTGCCCAGACTAGAGTGCAGTGACATGATCATAACTCACTGTAGACTTGAACTTCTGGGCTCAAGCAATCCTCCCACTCCAGCTTCTTCAGTAGCTGGGACAACATGTGTGTGCCACCATGCCTGGTTTAGATAAGTTTATTTCTAGATATTGTACACTTTTTTTGTGCTATTATAAGTGGGATTGGTTTTCTTACTTCCTTTTTTAGAGAGTTTGCTTTTCGTGTATAGAAATGAAATAGATTTTTGTATGTTGATTGTGTATCCTGTATTCTGCAACTTTACTGAATTCATTTATTAGTTCTAATGGTTTTAAAAAAATGGACTATTTAGAATTTTTTAATATATAAGATCATGTTTTCTGATCAAACAAGGACAATTTTACTTCTCCTTTTTCAATTTGAATGCCTTTGAGTAGTGGAGGCAAGAATGGGCTTCTTTGCCTTGTTCCTGATCTTAGAGAAAAAGCCTTCAGTTTTCCATCACTGAGTATATTAGTTGTAGGCTTTTCATATGGCATTTATTACCTTGAGGTAACATGTTGAGGCCTTCTATTCCTAGGTTATTGTTTATTATAAGAGGGTGATGAATTTTGTTAAATGCTTTTTCTGTGTCAATTGAGATGATTATTTTACCCTCTATTTTGTAAATGTAGTATATCACATTAATAGATTTTCATATGTTGAATCGTCCTTACATCCCAAGAATAAGCCCACTTTCTCATGGTGTATGATCCTTTTACTATACTGTTAGATTCAGTTTGCTAGTATTTTGTTGAGGATGTTTGTATTTAGATTCTTAAGGGATATTGGCCTGCAATTGTCATTGTCTGGCTTTAGTATCAAGAAAATGCATCCTGTTCTCATAAAATGAGTTTGGAAATGTTCCCTCCTCTTAGTTTTTAAGAAAGGTTTTGACAAGACTTGGCATTAATTCTTCTTTAAATATTTGATAGCATTCACCAGTGAAGCCATTTGGATCTAGGCTTTTCTTTATTGAGAGGTTTTTGATTACTGATTCAATCTCCATACTAGTTTCAGGTTTTCTCAGGCTTTATTTTTTTCATGTTTAGTTTCATTAGGTGGTATGTTTCTAGGAATTTATGCACTTCTTCTAGGTTATCCAGTTTGTTGGTATGTAGTTGTTTATAGTAATCTCTTATAATATTTTGTTTTTGTGGCATTATTTCGTTTCAGATTTTATTTGAGTTTTCAATTTTTCTTAGTCTAGCTGAAAGGTGTCAATTCTGTTTATCTTTTCAAAAATCCAACTTAGTTGTGTTAATGTTTTCCATTTTTCTATTTTATTTATTTCCGTTGCAATCTTTCTTGTTTCCTTCCTTGTGTTAACATTGGGTTTAATTTTGTTCTCTTTTTTCTAGCTCTTATGGTGTAAATTAGGTTTGAGATCGTTTCTCTTTTTTACTGTAGACACTTAATATCATGAGCTTACTATTTAGTTCTGCTTTTGCCATATCCCATAGATTTTGATATTTTATGTTTTTGTTTGTCCTTGGTATTTTATAATTTTAAAAATTTTCTTCTTTGATCAAATGGTTAAGAGTGTGTGGTTTCATTTCCACATATTTGTGAATTTTTCCATTTTCCTGCTGCTACTGATTTCTAGTTTCATTTCATTGTGGTCAGAAACTTGATATGATTTCAGTCTTCTTAAATTTGTTAAGTCGTCTTCTTTTTTTTTAAAGACTTGTTTTAAGACCTAACATGTGATCTATCCTAGAGAAAGACCTGTGTGTGCCTTAGAGGAATGTGTATTCTTCTGCTATTGGGTAAAATATCATATATATATATATATGGGTAAAATATCATATATATATATGATATATATGAGATATATATGAGTAAAATATCATATATATATATATGTTTATTAGGTCTGTTTGGTCTACAGTATGATTTAAGTCCTCCTATTCCTTATTGATCTTCTGTCTGCATGTTCTGTCCATTATTGAATTTATTTTTGTATTGCTATCTATTTCTCTTTTCAGTTCTGTCAGTGTTTGCTTAGGTGCTCTGATGTTGGGTACATATGTATTTGCAATTGTTATATATTCCTGGTGGATTGATCCTTTTATCATTATAAAATATCCTTCTTTATCTCTTGTGACAGTTTTTGACTTAAAATCCATTTGACTGATATAAGTATAGACACTCCTACTCTCTTTTGGTTACGATTTGTATGGAATATCTTTTCCCATCTCTTTAAGTCTATGTATATACTTAAACCTAGAATCAGTTTCTTGTAAACAGCATACAGTTGGGTCTTTTTATGGTCTTTTAATTCAGCCATTTTAAACTCTCCATCTTTTGATTAGAGAGTTTAATCAAATACATTTAGAGTAATTATTGATAAGCATTTGATATTGCCATTTGGCTAGTTGTTTTCTGTTAGTCTTATAGTTCTTTTTGTCTGTCTTTTCATCTCTTGCTGTCTTTGTGTTTTGTTGATATTTTATATGGATGGGCTTTAATTCCTTTATCTTTTCCTTTTTGTGTAACTTCTATAGTTTTTTTTTGTGTGTAGTTATTTTGGGGCTTACATAAAATATCTTAGGGTTATAACAGTCTATTTTAAGCTGACAGCAAGTTTAATCACAAACATAAACACTACACTTTAACCTTTGCTCCCCATACTTTATGTATGGTTGTCAGAATTTACATCTATTCATATTGTGTACTTTTTTTTTTTTTTTGAGACAGTGTCTTACTCTGTTGCCCAGACTGGAGCACAGTGGTGTGATCTTGACTCACTGCAACCTCTGCCACCCAGGCTCAGCAATCATCCCACCTGAGCCTCCTGAGTAGCTTAGGACACAGGCACATGCCACCATGCCTGGCTAATTTTTATATTAGAGACCGAGTTTCACCATATTGCTCAGGTTGGTCTTGAATTCCTGAACTTAAGCAATCCATCTGCCTTGGCCTCCCAAAGTGCTGGAATTATGGGCATGAGCCACCACCCCTGGCCCATATTGTGTATCTTTTAACACATATGTATACATTTCAAGAGATGTGGCCTCACTGTTGCCCAGGCTGGAGTGCAGTGACATGATCATAGCTCATTACAGTCTTGAACTCCTGGGTTCAAGTGATCCTCCTGCCTCAGCTTACTGAGTAGCTGGGACTACTGATGTGTGCCACCATGTCCAGCTCAATTTATTTTTTTAAGATGGAGTCTCACTTTGTCACCCAGGCTGGAGTACAGTGGCATGATCTCGGCTCACTGCAACCTCCGCTTCTTGGGTTCAAGCGATTCTCCTCCCTCAGCCTCCTGAGTGGCTGGGATTACAGGTGCATGCCACCACACCCGGCTAATTTTTATATTTTTAGTAGAGATGGGGTTTCACCATGTTGGCTAGGCTGGTGCTGAACTCCTGACCTCAGGTGATTTGCTAATCTTGGCCTCCCAAAGTGCTTGGATTACAGGTGTAAGCCACTGTGCCTGGCCCATGCCCAGCTAAATCTTTGAAACTTTTAAAAAGATCAGTTCTCTCCAGTCTAGGCAATATCATTCAGGACGTAAGCAATGGCAAAGGTTTCATAGTGAAGACACCAAAAGCAATTGCAACAAAAGCAAAAATTGACAAATGACATTTAATTAAACTAGAGAGCTTCTGCACAGCAAAATAAATGATTAACAGAGTGAATAGTCTACAGAGTGGGAGAAAATGTTTGCAAACTATGCATCTGACAAAGGTCTAATATCCAGCATCTATAAGGAACTTAAACAAATTTACAAGAAACAACACCATAAAAAAGCAGGCAAAGAACATGAGCAGACACTTTTCAAAAGGAGACATACATGCAGCCAACAATCGTATGAAAAAAAGCTCAACATCACTGATTGTTAGAGAAATGCAAATCAAAACTACATGAGATGCCATCTAACACCAGTCAGAATGACTATTATTAAAAAGTCAAAAAATAACAGTTGCTGATGAGGTTGTGGAGAAAAAGAAATGTTCATATACTGTTGGTGGGAGAGTAAATTAGTTCAGCCATTGTGGAAGATAGTGTCATGATTCCTCAAACACCTGAAGACAGAAATACCATTTGACCTATCAATCCCATTACTGGGTATATACCCAAAGAAATATAAATTATCATATTATGAAGACACATGCACACATACATTGATTGCCGCACTATTCACAATAGCAAAGACATGGAATCAACCTAAATGCCCATCAATAATAGACTGGATAAAGAAAATGTGGTACATATATACCATGGAATACAAAGCAGCCATCAACAAGAATGAGATCATGTCTTTTTCAGGGACATAGATGAAGCTGGAGGTCATTATCCTGAGCAAACCAACACACGAACAGGAAACCAAATACCACATGTTCTCACTTATAAGTGGGAGCTAAATGATGAGAACACATGAACACATAGAAGGGAACAATAGATACTAAGACCTATAGGAGGGTGGAGGGTGGGATGATGGGGAGGATCAGGAAAAATAACTAATGAATATTAGGCTTAATACCTGGGTGATGAAATAATCTGTATAACAAACCCCCATAACACAAGTTTGCCTATGTAACAAATCTGTGCTTGTACCCTTGAACTTAAAAGGTTTTTTTTTTTTTTTTTAAATGAGGTCTCTCCATGTTTCCCATGCTGGTTTCAAACTCTTGGCCTCAAGAAACCCTTCTGGCTCAGCCTCCTTGTAGCTGGGATTATAAGCATTAGCCTTTGTGCCCAGCATATATTTTAACATACTTTTGTATCTACTTTTTTTAAATACTTTCGTCTTTTGACTTATTTCTGTAGCTATTTTAAATATTTTTGTCTTTTGACTTTTATGCTAGGTTTAAAAATAAGTTACCCACTACCAATAGTAACATAATTTTATTTATTTGTCTATATATTTACTTTATAGCAAATTTCATGCTTTCCTATGCTATTGTGTTGCTGTGTAGTGTCCTTTAGTTTCTATTTGCGGAACTCTCTTTTGCATTTCTTATACGTCAGGCCTAGTAGTGGTATATTTTCTCAGCTTTTGCTAGGTGTGGTATTCTTGTTGGTAGGTTTGTTTCTTTTAATATTTTTAATATATCATCCTACTTCCTCTGGCCTACAAGATTTCTGCTGAAAGAAATCCACTGATTGTATTATGAGGGTTCCCTTGTATGTGACAAGTCACTTTTCCCTTGCCTTTTGCTTTCCTTTTGACTTTTGGCAATCTAATTATATGTTTCTTAGTGTGGATTTTTTTAAGATTATCTTATTTGATATCCATTGGGCTTTTTGAATTTGGATGTCCATTTTCTTCCTGGATTTGGGAAGTTTTCAGCCATTTTTTAAAATAAGCTTTCTTTTCTTTTCTCACTCTTTTCAACTTTTTAGACTCCCATAATGTGTATATTGGCCTACTTGATGATGTCTCATAATCCCCTAGGCTTACTTCATCCTTTTAAATTCTTACTTCTTTTTGCTCCTCTGACTGAATTATTTGCAATGACCTGTCTTCATGCTTTTCTTTTCTTTTGCTGATCTAGTCTGCTGTTGGACTTCTCTTAGAAAAAAATTTTTTAGTTCAGTTACTGTGTCCTTCACCTCCATGATTTCTATCTGTTACTTTTAACATTTTCTGTTTCCTTGTTGAACTATTCACTTTGTTTATGCACTGTTCTCTTGACTTTGGTGACTGTCTTTATAAAAGTTACTT
This sequence comes from Cheracebus regulus, assembly GCA_963574635.1. Classification (NCBI taxonomy): domain Eukaryota; kingdom Metazoa; phylum Chordata; class Mammalia; order Primates; family Pitheciidae; genus Cheracebus; species Cheracebus regulus. Next base: position 9,861 of record CAUYQU010095662.1, read on the forward strand.
TAAATTCTCTGTCATGTAAACCATATTACTCTGTTTCATTAGGGTCAATTTCTGGGAATTTATCTTGTTCCTTTGTTTGGAACATCTTTGCCTGACTCTTCATTTTTCTCAACTCTCTGTGTTGGTATCTGTGCATTAGTTGTTTGTCTGTTTGTTTTGAGACAGTTTTTTTTTTTTATTGCCCAGGCTGGAGTACAGTGTCATGATCTTGGTTTACTGCAACCTTTGCCTCCAGGGTTCAAGCAATTCTCATGCCTCAGCCTCCCGAGTGGCTGGGTTTACAGACATGCACTACCACACCAGGATAATTTTTTCGTGTTTTTAGTAGAGATGGGGTTTCACCATGTTGGCCAGGCTGGTCTCGAGTTCCTGACCTCAATGCCCACCTTGGTCTCCCAAAGTGCTGGGATTACAGGCAAGAGCCACTGTGCCCAGCCTGTGTCTGTGCATTAGACAAAGCAAGCACCTCTCCTACTCTTCATGGACCGGCCTCACCCTACCAATGAGATTGACCAGAGATTCAGGGGGTCACTACCAACTCTTTCCTCTCTTAGGAGAATCAGGCAACTATGTTTTCTATTTGCTTATTGTGAGATGAATGCTGGGGAGCTCAAGCTGCTACTTTCATTCTCTTGTGAGTAGCTTCACTGTGCCAGGCCCTTCAGAGCTCTAAGACTGAGAAGACAGAAGCCAGTCCTCTCAGGACCTCTCATGGAGAAGGTGAGGTGCTAGATACACAAAGCAGCCCCTTCGCTTCCCTGGGTGAAGATGAGAATGAGGGACTTTCTTCCTGATTGTATGGCACTGCACTGGGGGCCAGATGTCTGGGGAGAAAGTGCTGGAAACCTCCCTGTCAGTTTCAGTGAGTCTGGTTTCATGTTCTTCTGGGGTGCAGGAGCCTTTCAATTTGGTTCTGATTTCCGTGTCATCTTCTAATAATGATAGTTTGGTAGCTTTCTTTTTAATTTTTATTTCTCTTTTGCTTGTCTTACTGCATTTGTTAATCTTTCCTATATAATGAAGAATGGGGCACTGATGGAAGATGTCTTTCTTTATCTAACTTGTTGGAATGCTTCTAAAGTTTCAAAAATAAGAATGATGTTTACTGTAGTTTTTTGCTTAATTTATTTTATTAGGCTACAGTAGTTTTTCTTATTTTTCCAAAAGTTTTATCATGACCAAATTTATTTCTTACTGAATGCTTTTTCTGCATTTGTTGGTTATCATATTTTTACCCATAATCTATTAATATGATGTATTACATTAGTAGATTTTCTATAACTGAGCTATCCTTGGTATCTTAAGGAAAAAGTACTACTTGGCAATGACTTTGTAATACATTGCTGGGTTTGGTTTGCTAATATTTTATTATTTTGTATTTTAGTGATATTTGTGTCTGTTTTTATCAGAGGGATTGATATATAGCCCATTGTTATTAAATTGTTCTTGTTCAAGTACCCAGGACATTAACATATGCTAATTATTGTTATTTTAAACTGTTATCTATGCATGTTACACACTCCTTTATATATATGAAGTGTATAACAAAGAAAAAAGAATAACTTTCCAACTCCACTGACATAGTAAGTGGGTTTATTTTTTTATAAGCAATAATTGTGATTAATGCAGAAATTTGTTGCTATCTCCTAGAGGCTACTGAGATTTGACACTCTATGCTGATATCTTTACAGAATAAGCCTTCATGCCTGTCTAATTCTAAAGGATTTAAGGTAGCTTAGAGAACAACGATCCCATGATGTGGATGATCCAGAAGTAGAGAAAAATCTTTCAGAATAATTTATAGAGTGTCCCTGGAGGCTTGCATGTGATTGCCCGCATGCACGTTCTTCCATGAGAAGCTTGCTAAGTGCACATACTATTGGTGGCACTGATAATGATGAAGAAAGTCTTTGTGTTATAAAAAGATTTCTAAGACTCAGGCACTGCCTTGATGTAACCAAATTCTAGTGTCATTAAAATTCTTTTTTTGAGGCAGGTTCTCACTCTGTCACCCAGGCTGGAATGCAGTAGCACAATCTCAGCTCACTGCAACTTCCACCTTCCGACTCAAGCCTCAAGTGATCCTCCTACCTCAGCCTCCTGAGTAGCTGGGACTGTAGGCATGTGCCACCATGTCCAGCTAATTTTTGATATTTTCAGTAGAGATGGAGTTTTGCCATGTTGCCCAGGCTGGTCTCAAACTCCTGAGCTCAAGTGATCCACCTGCTTTGGCCTCTGAAAGTGCTGGGATCCCAGGTATGAGCCACATGCCTGGCCTTAAAATTCTTGTATATTTCATAATAATGGGCTTTGATTTACATAGTTATTTATTTTTTAATTTTGAACAGATACAATAATTGTACATATTTACGGTGTACAATGTGATACTTTGATACATGCATATAATATGTAACCAAATCAGTATAATGATGAAATCAGTGTAATTATATAGCATATTCATCACCTCAAATATTTATCATTTCTTTGTGTTGAGGATGTTAGTAAAATCCTCTCTTCTAGCTATTTTCAAATATTCAATAAATTATTGTTAACTATAGTCACTCTACTGTGCTACAGAATACTAGACCTTATTCCTCCTATATACCTGTGATTTTATAACCATTAACCAACCTCTCCCTATCCCTTTCTTTCTCCTAGTCCTCCTTGCTTCTGGTAACCACTATTCTACTCTCTACTTCCCTGAGATTAACTAAAAATTCCCACATATGAGTGAGAACATGCAGTATTTGCCTTTTTATGCCTGGCTTATTTCACTTAACATAATGTCCTTCAGGCTTATCCATGTTTCTGCAAATGACAGAATTTTCTTCTTTTTTATGGTTGAATAATATTCCATTACACATCCACGTTCCACATTTTCTTTATCCATTCACTCACTGTCGAACACTTAAGTTGATTCCATAGCTTGGCTATTGGGAATAGTTCTGCAATGAAATGGAGTGCAGATATACCTTCAACATACTGATTTTCATTTCCTTTGTTATTATTATTATTACTTTAATAGTTTTTGGGAAACAGGTAGTATTTAGGTACATGGGTAAATTGTTAAGGTGTGATTTCAGAGATTTTGGTGCACCCATCAGCTAAGCAGGGTACACTGCACCCAGCTGGTAGTGTTTTATCCCTAATTCCCCTTCTACCCTTTGCTGCAAGGCCCCAGAATCCATTATGTCATTCTTATGCCTTTGTGTCCTCATAGCTTAGCTCTCACTTATAAGAGAGAACATACAATGTTTTATTTTCCATTCCTGAATTGCTTCCCTAAGAATACCATCCTCTAACTCTATCCAGGTTGTTGCAAATGCCATTACTTAGTTGGTTTTAATGGCTAAGTAGTATTCCATGATGTGTATATACACACACACCCACATCACATTTTCTTTATCCACTCATTGGCTGATGAGCATTTAGGCTGGTTCCATATTTTTGCAATTGTGAATTGTGATGCTATAAACATATGTGTGCAAGTGTCTTTTTTTTTTTTTTTATAATGACTCTTTTCCTCTGGGTAGATACCCAGTAGTAGGATTCCTGCATCAAATGATAGTTCTACTTTTAGATCTTTAAGGAAACTCCATACTGTTTTCTGTAGTGGTTGTACTAGTTTACATTCCTACCAGCAGTGTAAAAGTGCTCCCTTTTCACCACATCTATGCCAGCATCTATTATTTTTCAATTTTTAAATTATGGCCATTCTTGCAAGACTAAGGTGGTATTGTATTGTGGTTTTGATTTGCATTTCCCTGATAATTAGTAATGATGGGCATTTTCTTATGTTTATTGGCCCTTTGTGTATCTTCTTTTGATAATTTTCTATTCATGTCCTTAGCCTACTTTTTGATGGGATTATTTGTTTTTTCTTACTGATGCATTTGAGTTTCTTGTAGATTCTGGATATTGGTCCTTTGTGGGATGCATAGTTTGCAAATATTCTCTCTCTCTTATTTTTCTAATTATTTCTTTTGCTGTGCAGATGCTTTTAAAATTAGGTCCCATCTATTTATCTTTGTTTTTGTTGCATTTGCTTTTGTGTTCTTGGTCATAAATTCTTTGCTTAAACCAATATCTAGAAGAGTTTTTCCGATGTTATCTTCTAGGATTTTTATGGTTTTATGTCTTGGATTTAAGTCTTTGATTTATCTTCAGTTGATTTTTGTATAAGATGAGAGACGAAGGTCCATATTCATTTTTTTTTACATGTGGCATGCCAGATATCCCAGCACCATTTGTTGAATAGGGTGCCCTTTTCCCACTTGGTTTTTGTTTGCTTTGTCAAAGTTCACTTGGCTGTAAGTATTTGGCTTTATTTCTGGGTTCTTTATTCTGTTCCATTGGTCTGTGTGCCTGTTTTTAATACCAGTGCCATGCTGTTTTGGTAGCAATAGCCTTGTAGTATAGTTTGAAGTCAGGTAATGTGATGCCTTCAGATTTGTTCCTTTTGCTTAGTTTTGCTTTGGCTAAGTGGGCTTTTTTGTTTTGTTTTGTTTGGTACCATACGGATTTTAGAATCATTTCTTTTCTAGTTCGGTGAAGGATGATAATGATATTTTGATGGGAATTGCATTGATTTGTAGATTGCTCTTAACAGTATGGTCATTTTCACAATATTGATTCTACCCATTCATGAGCATTATTAGTCCATTTGTATTAGTTGTATTAGCCCATTTTTACACTGCTATAAAGAAATTCCTGAGAGTGGGTAATTTATAAAGGAAAGAGGTTCAATTGACTAATAGCTTAACATGGCTGGGGAGGCCTCATGAAACTTACAATCATGGTGGAAGGCAAAGGGGAAGTGAGGACCTTCTTCACATGGTAGCAAGAGAGACATGGGCAAAGGTGGAACTTTCAAACATTTATAAAACCATCAGATCTCATGAAAACTCACTCACTATTATAAGAACAACATGGGAGAAACCCTCCCCATGATCTAATCACCTCCCTCCTTTGATACCTAGGAATTACAATTTGAGATGAGATTTGGATGGGGATACAGAGTCAAACCATATTATTCTGTCCCGGCCCCTCTCAAGTCTCATGTCTTTTAACATTTTAAAACCAATCATGACTTCTCAATTGTACCCCCAAATCTTAACTCATTTCAGCAAACTCAAAAGTCCACAGTCCAAAGTCTCATCTGAGACAAGGGAAGTCCCTTCTGCCTAGGAGTCTGTAAAATAAAAACAAGTTAGTTCCTTCCAAGATAGAATGAGGGTAAAGGCATTGGGTAAATATACCCATTTTAAATGGGGGAAATTGGCCAAAACAAAGGAACTGCAGTCCCCATGCAAGTCTGAAATCCAGCAGGGCAGTCATTAAATATTATTGTTCCAAAATAATCTTCTTTGACTCCATGTCTCACATGGGGATTACATTGATGTAAGAGGTGGGCCCCCATGGCCTTGGGCAGCTTCTTCATGGGCTGGAGTTGAGTGATGGGGCTTTTCCAGGTGCACAGTGCAAGTTGTTGGTGGATCTATCATTCTAGAGGCTGGAGAACAGTGGGCCTCTTCTGACAGCTCCACTAGGTAATGCCTTAGTGGGGACTATGTGGAAGCTGCAATTTCATATTTCCAACCTATACTGTTCTAGCAGAGGTTCTCCTTGAGGGTTCTACCCCTGCAGCAGACTTCTGTCTGGATATCAAGGTATTTTCATACATCCTCTGAAATCTAGGTAGAGGTTCCCAAGTCCCAGTTCTTGATGTCTGTGTACCCACAGGATCAACACCATGTGGAACACCACCAAAGCTCAAGGCTTGTACCCTCTGAAGCAACAGGCCAAGCTGTACCTTGGCCCTTTCAGCCACAGCTGGAGCTCGAGTGGCTGGGACACAGGGCACCAAATCCTAAGGCTACACACAGCAGTGGGGCCCTGGACCTGACCCATGAAGCCATTTATTCCTCCTAGGCCTCTGAGCCTATGATGGGAGGGGCTGCCACCAGGATCTCTGACATGCCCTGGAGACATTTTCCCCATTGTCTTTGCAATTAACATTTGGCTCCTGGTTACTTATGCAAATTTTTGCAGCAGGCTTGAATTTCTCCCTAGAAAATTGGTATTTTCTTTTCTTTTCTATAGCATAATCAGACTACACATTTTCCAAACGCTTATGCTCTGCTACCTCCCCTTTTAAATATAAGTTTCAATTTCAGATCATCTCTTTCAAGTTCAAAGTTCCACAGATATCTATGGCAAAGGGAAAATGATGCCAGTCTCTTTGCTAAAGCATAACAAGGTGACCTTTGCTCCACTTCCCAAGAAGTTCCTCACCTCCATCTGAGACTACTTCATTGCCCACATCACTGTCAGCATTTTGATCAAAATCATTGAATGTGTGAGGTTTAATGTGAAATCTCTAGGAAGTTCCAAACTTTCCCACATCTTTTAATCTTCTTCTGAGCCCTCCAAACTCTTCCAACATCTGCCCATTACTTAGTTCCAACGTCACTTCCACATTTTGAAGTATCTTTATAGCCATGTCCAAAACTCCTGTTACCAATTTACTGTATTAGTTCATGTTCACACTGCTATAAAGAAATTGCTGGGTAATTTATAAAGGAAGTGGTTCAATTGACTCACAGTTCCACATGGCTGGAGAGGCCTCAGGAAACTTACAATCATAGTGGAAGGTGAAGGGGAAGCAAGGACCTTTTTCACATGGTGGAAGGAGAGAGAAGGGAGAAGGAGGAACTTCCAAACACTTATAAAATCATCAGATCTCATGAGAACTCATGTCATGAGAATATCATAGGGGAAACTGCCCCTGTGATCTAATTACTTTCCTCCATTTATGAGTGAGGATTACAATTCTTGATCAGATTTGAATGGAGACATAGAGCCAAACCATATCAGATGTGTTTTCATTTGTTTGTGTAATCTATATCAGATGACATCTATATCATAGAGCCAAACCATATCAGATATGTTTCCATTTGTTTGTGTCATCCATGATTTATTTTAGCAGTGTTTTGTAGTTTTCCTTGTAGAGATCTTTCACCTCCTTGGTTAGGTATATCCCTAAGTATTTTATTTTTTTTGCAGCTGTTGTAAAAGGGATTGAGTTCTTGATTTGATTCTCAACTTGGTCATTGTTGGTGTATAGAAGTGCTACTGATTTGTGTACATTGATTTTGTATTCTGAAACTTTACTGACTTCATTTATCAGGTCTGGGACCTTTTTGGATGAGTCTTTAGGGATTTTTAGGTATACAGTTACATCATTGACAAACAGCGACAGTTTGACATATTCTTTACTGATTTGGATGCCCTTTATTTCTTTCTCTTGTCTGATTACTCTGGCTAGGACTTTACTGAGGGTTTCAATCATAAAGGTTGCTGGATTTTGTTAAATGTTTTTTCTGCACCTATTGAGATAATCATATGATTTTTGTTTTTACTTCTGTTTATGTAGTGTATCACACTTACTGACTTGTATAAGTTAAACCAACCCTGCATCACTGGTATGAAACCCAGTTGATCATGATATATTATCTTTGTGATATGCTGTTGAATTTAGTTAGCTACTATTTTATTGAGGATTTTTGCATCTATGTTCATCAGGGATATTTGTCTGTAGTTTTCTTTTTCTTTTTTTTTTTTTGTTATGTTCTTTCTTGGTTTTGGTATTAGGGTAATACTGGCTTTATAGAATGATTTAAGGAGGATTCCCTCTTTCTCTATCATTTGGAATAGTTTCAGTAGGATTAGTACCAGTTCTTCTTTGAATGTCTAATAGAGTTCAGCTGTGAATCCATTTGGTCCTGGACTTTTTTTGGTTGGCAATTTTTTAATCACCATTTCAGTCTCACTACTCATTATTGATCTGTTTGTAGTTTCTATTTCTTCCTGGTTTAATCTAGGAGGGTTGTATGTGTCTAGGAATTTATCCATCTCCTCTAGGTTTTCTAGTTTGTGTACATAAAGGTGTTCATAGTTGCCTTGAATGGTGTTTTATATTTCTGTGGTTTCAGTTGTAATATCTCTCCTTTTTCTAATTGATCTTATTTGGATCTTCTCTCTTCTTGGTTAATCACGTTAATGGTCTATTGATTTTGTTTATCTTTTCAAAAAATCAGCTTTTTGTTCTATTTATCATGTGTGTGTGTGTATGTGTGTGTGTGTGTGTGTGTGTGTTTTGTTGTTGTTGTTTGTTTCAATTTCATTTAGCTCCACTCTGATCTTTGTTATTTTTTTTTTCTGCTGGGTTTGGGTTTGGTTTGTTCTTTTTTCTCTAGTTTTTGGAGGATAGATCTTAGATTATCTATTTGTGGTCTTTCAGACTTTTTGATGTAGGCATTTAGTGCTAAGAACTTTCCTCTTAGCAGTGCTTTTTCTGTATCCCACAGGTTGTGATTGATTATGTCACTGTTATCGTTCAGTTCAAAGAACCTTTTAAATTCCATCTTGATTCCATTTTTGAATCAAGGATCATTCAAGAGTAGGTTATTTAATTTCCATGTATTTGTATAGTTTTGAGTTATTTTTGGAGTTAATTTCCAATTTTGTCCCACTGTGGTCTGAAAGATTACTTGATATAATTTTGATGTTCTTAAATATATTGAGACTTGTTTTATGGCCTATCATATGGTTCATCTTAGAAAATATTACATGTGCTGATGAAAAGTATGTATATTCTGCAGTTGTTGGGTAGAATTTTCATAAATTTCTGTTAAGTCCATTTGTTCTAGGGTATAGTTTAAGTCCATTGTTTCTTTGTTGACCTTCTGACTTGATGACCTGTCTAGTGCATCAGTGAAGTATTGAAGTCTTCCACTATTATTGTGTTGCCATCTATCTCATTTCTTAGGTCTAGTAGCAATTGTTTTGTAAATTTGGGAGCTCTAATTTAATATGCAGTGTTAGGTGCATATAGATTTAGGATCGTGATCCTTTCCTGTTGGACTGGTCTTTTATTATTATATAATGTTCCTCTTTATCTTTTTAAACTGTTGTTGCTTTAAAGTCTGTTTTGTCGACTATAAGAATAGCTATTCCTGCTCACTTTTGGTTTCCATTTTCATGGAATTTTTTTTCCACTCCTTTCATCAAGTTTATGTGAGTCCTTATGTGTTAGGCAAGTCTCTTGAAGACAGTTGATACTTGGTTGCTGGATTTTTATCCATTCTACCATTCTGTATCTTTTAAGTGGAACATTTAGGCAATTTACATTTAAACATTAGTACTGAGATATGAGGTACTGTTCTATTCATTGTGCTAGTTGTTGCCTGAATATCGTGTTTTTTTTTTTTAATTGTGTTATTGTGTTATAGGCTGTCTGAGATTTATGGGTTAAGGAAGTTCTATTTTTGATATATTTCAAAGTTTTGTTTTAAGATTAAGGACTCCTTTTAGTATTTTTTTTGTAGTGCTGAATTGGTAGTCACAAATTCTGTCAACATTGTTTTTCTGAAAAAGACTATCTCTCCTTCATTTATGAAGTTTTGTTTCACTGGATGCAAAATTCTTGGCTGATAATTATTTTGTTTAAGAAGGCTGAAGATAGGCTCCCAATCTCTTCTGACTTGCAGGGCTTCTGTTGAGAAATTTGCTGTTAATCTTATAGGTTTTCCTTTTGGGATACCTGATGCTTTTGCCTCACAGCTCTTTAGATTCTTTAGATTCTTTCCTTCATTTTGACTTTAGCTAAGCTGATGACTATGTGCCTAGGTGATAATCCTTTTACAATGAATTTCCCAGGTGTTCTTTGAACTTCTTGTATGTGGATATCTAGATCTCTAGCGAGACCAGAGAAGTTTTATTTGATTATTCCCTCAAATAAATTTTCCAAAGTTTTAGATTTCTCTTCTTCTTAATAAACACCAATTATTCTTATGTTTGGTTATTTAACACAATCTGAAATTTCATGGAGGCTTTGTTCATGTTTTAAAATTCTTTTTTATTTGTCTTTGTTGGACTGGGTTAATTTGAAAGCTTTGTCCTTGAGCTCTGAAGTTCTTTCTTCTACTTTTTCAATACTATTTCTGAAACTTTTCAGTGTGTTTTGAATTTCTCTAAGTGTGCTATTTATTTCCAGAAATTGTGATCATCTTTTCTTTATGACATCTATTTCTCTAGAGCCTTTTTCATCCATATCCTGTATTTTTTTTTTTTTTTTTAATTTCTTCAAATTGGTTTTCACCTTTCTCTGGTGCCTCCTTGAGGAGCTTAATAGTCAACCTTTTGAATTCTTTTTCTGGCAATTCAGAGATTTCTTCTTGGTTTGGATCCATTGTTGGAGAGCTAGGGTGATCTTTTGATGGTGTTATATAACTTTATTTTGCCATATTACCAGAATGAATTTTCTGGTTCCTTCTCATTTGGGTAGACTGTTTCAGTGGAAAGATCTGGAACTCAAAGGTTGCTGTTCACATTCTTTTGTCCCAGGGGTGCTTCCTTGATATGGTTCTCTCCCTCTCCCTCTATGGATAGGGCTTCTGGATAGCCAGACTGCAGTGATTGTTATGGCCCTTCTGGTTCTAGTCACTCAGTGGGGCTATGGGGTTCCAGGCTGGTGCTAAGAACTGTCAGCAAAGAGTCCTGTGATGTGATTCATCTTCAGGTCTTCTAGTCATGGATACCAGCGCCTGGTCTGGTGAAGGTGGCAGGGAAGTAAAGTGGACTCAGTGGGAGTTCTTGGTTGAAGTTTTGTTTTAGTGCACTGGTTTTAGTCCTTAGTTGTAGTTTTGTTTAGTGTGCTGGTTTTCTTGAATGCTAGTTATGTCAGCAGTGAAGTTGTCACATGGACAAACTCAGAACCTCTGATTAGCCAGGCTGTTGCAGGTGGTGGAATTAGCTGTTGTTTTCTCCTTCTTTGGAGCAGGGTTTTCTCTTATGAGTTGCTGTAATGGCTTGAGTTGGTTGGCCTCCAGCCAGAAGGTGGTGCTTTCAAGAGAATGCCAGCTGCAGTAGTAGAAGAGGGATATAATCTTGCCCTGCCTTGGCTAGAATGAGTACTTGGCTTTCTCAGGTAATGAACAGGGCCATAGAGCTCCCAAGAGATCATTTCTTTTGTCTACCCTGATAGAACATTTCTATCAGGGCAGGTAGAGAAAAACCATCAGACCATCAGGTGGGGGCAGATTAGGTGAATCTAAGATCATAGTCTCTTTGGGTGGGACTTGCTGTGGCCACTGTGGGGGTGGAAGGCTGGTTCTCAGGCAAATGGAGTTATGTTCCCAGAGAGATTATGGCTGCTTCTGCTGTGTCAAACAGGTCTCCAGAAATATGGAGGAAAGCTGGCAGTGACAGACCTCATCCAGCTCCCACACAGCTGGCAAGGCCAATCTCACTCCCACTGTGCCTCCCCAGCTGCACTGAGGTTTATAGGCATCTGGTAGGCAGGCTGAGCTCTTGCTCCAGGCTACAAGCCTCCTGCTAAGAAAGCAAGCAGGGCTCTGAGGCCTTGTTCCTCCCTGCCTGCCTGCACCATTGGCTGCAGCTACTGTGCTTATACCTTCACTTTCCATTTGTCTCCTCCTTCAGATTCTACTTAGGAAAGTTTGTGCTCAGTCAAAATTATTACAAAGTTAAGCTAGGAGCTTCCTTTACACTGAAGCCCTTCCCCAATTCCACTGGCTGCCTTCCCTTCCCAAGGACCCTTGTGAGATAAGGCCAGGAATGGCTTCCCTGGGGCTCGAGCTGGGGACTAGGAGTCCCTACAGGGCTCTTCCCACTAGTTCTATTTTACATATTTTGCTTGGCTCCCTAAATCCATTTCAGCTCTAGATAAGGTTAAATCCTTCTCTTGTGATCTGGATTTTCAGGTTTCCCAATGGGGATATGTGTTCAGGTGCCAGCTTCTCACCTTCTCACCAACAGGAACTCAGTTTTTGGGCTATCTTGTGGTGTTTGCAGCAGCAAGTTTCTTCTTTCAAAGTGTCTGTTAATTCTATTAGTTTTCCTGGTATGTTCCTGCAGTGGCTCTTGGAGCAAAAGTTCACAGTGTAAGTCTCTACATGTTGTTCTGTTGGTCTAACTGGGAGCTGCACATTAGTCCTGTTTCCTATCCACCATTCATTTTTCCCTCTGATTTTTCCTTTCCTTTGGATAAATACCCAGAAGTGGGATTGCTGGATCATATGGTATTTAGTTTTCTGAAGAACTTCCATAGTGTTTTCCATGATGGCTGTACCAATTTACATTCCCACCAACAATGTGTAAGAGTTCTCCTTTCTCTGCACCTTATCAACATTTGTTATTTTTTGTCATTCTGATAATAGCCATGCTAACTGGGTTAAGATCTCATTGTGGTTTTGGTTTGGATACCCTGATGATTGGTGATGTTGGCCATTTAAAAAATATATATTGACTAGCCATTTGCATGTCTTCTTTCAAGAAATAGATATTCAGACGATTTGCTTATTTAAAAAAATGAATTACTTTTTTTTTCACTGTTGAGTTATTTGATTTCCTTATATATTTCGTTTTTAATCTCTTGCTGGACAGATACTTGCTAGATGACAAATACTTCCTCTCATTCTGTTGGTTGTCTCTTCATTCTGTTGTTTCCCTTGTGCAGAAGCTTTTTAGTTTACTGTAATCCTATTTCTCTATTTGGGCTGTTGTTGCTGAAGTTTTTGAGGTCTCATCCAAAAATTCTTTGCCCAGACTAATGTCCTGAAGGATTTCCCCGGTGTTTTCTTCTAGTAGTTTAATAGTTTGGGGTTTTAGATTTAAGTCTTTAATCCATTTTGAGTTGATTCATGTATATGGTAAAAGATAGGGGCCTAGTTTCATTCTTCTGCATATGGTTATCTAGTTTTCCCAGAACCATTTATTGAAAAGAACTGTTTTTGCTCCAATGTTTGTTCTTGGCACCTTTGTCAAAAATCAGCTGGCTATAAATATGTGGATTTATATCTCGGTTCTCTATCCTGTCACATTGGCCTGTGTGTTTGTTTTTATGCTAGTACCATGCTGTTTTGGTTACTATAGCTTTGTAGTATATTTTGAAGTCAAGTATTTGTTGTTTTTACATAATGACAAATTTGTTTTTAACCTTTGTTCATTAGGGATGGAGCCTATAGAGGTACCTCTTGAAAACAGTGAACCGGCTCAGATTTGCCAAAGCAAGGTCTGTGCTGACAGGTGAGACTCTAAAGCAGGTGAAAATCTCAACTTTATTGACAGGCTGGCACAGAAGGGGAAGAGAGCAATGCCCTACACAATCTATCCTCTGCTACCCTTCAGTCTAGTTGCTTCCCATTTCCTACTCGCATGCTTCTCTCTAACCACACTCTTGGCTCCTTGGTCTTCAAACCTACCAAGCATGTTCCCTTCTCAGGTGTTTGCACTTGCTGTTCCCTTTGCCTGGTGCTCTTCCCCTAGTTATACCTCCACAGGGCTTGTTCCCTCACCTCTGCCAGTTTCATCTCCAACAGGTCTCTGCTCAAAAGCCCCCTTCTGAGAGGACCACATGACTACCCACATAGACCAGCCCCTCCCTTTCCATTTCTCTGTTGTATTCACCTCCTTTGCATTTGTTGTTTCCAAGATATTATATATTTGTTTATTGATCTTTAGTAACTCACACTAGAATGCCCATGTTCCCTTCAGAGCCTGGGACAGTGCCAAGAGGACAGTGTGGGGTGGGCAGACAAGGTGACACAGAAGGAACAGTCTGAAGGGCATTGCAGCAGTCCAGAAGAGGCCTGATGGGGAGGAAAACTACCTGATTGGCGTTTTGAGAAGACCAGCTGGTGCATGTGGAGTGGTTGGAAGGGGGAGGGGGTACAAGCAGGAAGGCCACATAAGCACCTGTGTCAGCAACACAGGTGAGGCAGGATAGATGCTTGGACCAGGATCAGAGAGAAAGGAAGGCAGCAAGTATATATTCTGGAAATAGAATAACCTGAACTAGCTGATGATTGGTTGAGGAGGCTGAGGGTGAGGGTGGCGGGTATCAAGACATCTCTCAGGTTTTTAAGGTGTAGCTTTCAGGTGATAACTCATAAATTACATACCATATTATGGATTATTATCTAATCTGGGTTGATGATAAATCATCTACTGAATTCTAGGAAATGTAAAGTGGGGTTGAATGTAATGGCATTGCTATTTTGTTTATTGATTGTACATGTTTCTAAGTCTTCTTATTGAGTAAATCAAATGTCTGCATCCCTTGTTATCTAATCTGATCTGTATCTGAATACATGTGGAATAGCAAATTTTCCAGTCTTTGGAAATGTATCCTATCTTAAACGCCAACCAATCCCTTCTTCACCCCTGCCCAAATTCTAAAACAGTTAACTATATAACAGTTCACTAAAGATTTATATAAAATAAAAAGCTTTCAAAGTGTTGATTGCTACCAGTTAACACAATGCACTCATTAGTGGGTAGGTCTGTGCACAGTAGATGGTGATACTGCATGGTATCAAACCATATTGCACATTTTTGTGCACTGCCCTGAACATATACTATCACGCAAGGCAGAAAATGGTATGTTAAATGCTAAATCTACATCCAAGTTGGACCTCAGTCATTAGCACTCTGGATGACAGGCAGAGGATCACTCTGGAAGCGTGAAGGGCTATACCCCCAGGAAAGCACAAAGGTGAGGATGCGATGATTGTGTTTGACACAGTGGAGCAGCCTGGGCACTGGTCCCCACCTTGGAGGCTGAAGAGTGAAGCACATTCTACATCTTCTCACCAGTACTTGCACCAGTGTCACCAACTTACACATTCACTGAGCACATTTTCAATTACAACAATGAATTTTGGATAAATGAAAGTCTAGAGGATTCTTACATTTTCAAACACCACATTGATACATGTAGTACTTATCTGTAACTCACAGGCATGGTGTTCATTTTACAAACCAAATGCATCAGTCTGTGTTTGAGAGAAAACGTTTCAATCAGACCCATAGTGAAAAAATAGGACACATTTCTGGGTTCAAGGGCTTCTCTGAATGCAAAATATCACTCTGGAAGGTCTCAAAATCTAAGCTTTATGGTTCTCTGTGTCAATAATTACTAGTAAAACGGCCTTTCCAGGAGAAATGTTTCAGCTTTTTATTTGGACTGAAAGCTTCACACGAGCCCCAGATGGCAGGTGTTCCTGTGCCTTGGCAATCTCCTTGCAGCATCTGTCACTTCAGGCTGCCTTCTCTTCAGGGCTCATGCAATGTGTAGTTTTATTTTATTTTGTAATCTAACTTTTTGCAATTTAGATTATTATTAAATACATACTATGTAACAGTTTACCCATTCCCCCTCTCTTTTTCCAGAGTAGGTACTTATGATTGTGGAGAAAAAATTTCAAGCTGGTTGTCAACATTTTTTGGCCGTCCTTGTCATTTGATCAAACAAAGTTCAAACTTTCAAAGGAATGCAAAGAAAAAACATGGAAAAGGTATTACATTTTTAATTGGTTTTTAGAGACAGGAGCCCTGGCTTACCCTTGCACACATACAGGTGACTTGCTTATGTATGGAAAGCTGGGGTGGTCAGCCTTTGGCAGAAACCCGCTGCAGTAGCCCCAGGTCAGCAGAAGGAGTGGGGTCCAGGGTCCCCGTAAGGAGGTGAGGGCATAAAGCCAGCTGCCCAGCCTCTGCTCAGACATTCGGCCTTAGTCCTGCATGTTCAAAAGCACAATAAATCCAGTTGTATTAAACAAAAACACTAATAGCTTTCTACGTCCTCAGATTGGATCTGGAATCAAGGAAACCTGGGTTGCTAGTTTTTAGCTCTATCACCAAACAGTGGTGTGACCTTGGTAAATCATTGAACCCTGTGGTGCCTCAACTTCTATAGACCTCAGCTACTCAGACTTTAAAAGTTTCGACAATTTTCCCTCCATAAGACATTGTTAGGATGAGGTGGGGCAATAGAGATGAAAGTAATTTGACCCAGATGTGCAGAAAAGATCATTTTCAGGTGTCTGCTCAAATGTCACCTCCTTAAAGAAGCCTGGCTGATTACCCTTTTCAGAACAGCAGCCTGTACCTGAACCTCTGCAGCAACGTAGCAACCTTCCCTATTTCATTTTTCTCAGTGGCACTTTTTTCTAAAAACATCCTTCTGACTATATATTTTGCTCATTTATTTTGTTCTGTTTTCCTTTTAGTGGATGTAAGCTCTATGAGGATAGAGATTGTTGCTTGTTTTCTTCACTGCTGTCTCCTCATGCTTCAAACGGTACCTGGCACATAGTTGCTCAATAAATGGCTAGGTGAATGAATAAATGATCACCAGTTTGCTCAAATATTACCTGACCTAGTAAACAGTTCCCAGAGGAACTAGCTTGTAATCTAAATAGCATTTGGAATTTGGGCGTGGTTGCTCACACCTGTAATCCCAGCCCTTTGGGAGGCTGAGGAGGGAGGATTGTTTAAGCCCAGGAGTTCAAGACCAGCCTGGGTAACATAGCAAGACCCTGTCTCTACAAGATAAGATACAAAAATTATGAAACTCCATCTCTTGAAAAAATACAAAAATTAGCCAGACATGGTGGTGCATGCCTATAGTCCCAACTACTTGGGAGGCTGATGTGGGAGGATCACCTGAACCTGGGAGATGGAGTTTGCAGTGAATTGAGATCACAGCACTATACTCTAGCCTGAGTGACAAAGCAAGACCCTGTCTTGCTAGGTGTGGTGGCATGCACCTGTAGTCCCAGCTGCTTGGGAGACTGAGATAGGAGGATCTTTTGAGCCCAGGAGTTTGAGACTGCAGTGAGGTATCATCACATTACTGCACTCCAGCCTGGCCAACAGCAAGACTCTGTTTCTAAAATGTAAAATAATAAAGCAAACAAATAGCATTTTGACCATGCATGGGCTGAAAACTGGGTCCAGGGCCCTGCATAGGTTAATCTATAAATCCCTGAAAGTGTATGCCATAGAGAGGAGTCAAAGGATGTAATGTACTTAGACTTTTTAAAGTTCTGATGATTTTTCATGCCATAAGCTGTTAAGAATTCAAGTTGCTGTGTGATAGGAAAGGGGAAGATTTATACTCATTTTATTGAAGTTAGATGGTGGTATTTGGGGTATGGATAAGCTTAGAGACATGATTAAAGGGGAGAGAGAAATAGGCATTTCCAGGGGTAGAGACATGAAAGGAGTAGGATTTGTCAGGACCTGTGTGCCACCCTTGTAAATTATCTGGAGAAGATAGCAGCAGTGAAATCGCCAATCACTCATAGCACCCATTGCCTACCTGAGGTTTGCTGGGTTTTCAGGAGGCTGGCTGAGATAATTATGCCTTAATCCTGGTCCTTTGGAGTCTTGGTTGGTGAGACCACTTGCCAGCAGACAGCAATGCTACAAAATAAGGGATATAATAAAGGTCTGTGCAAAGGGCAGAATCCTCTATACCTGAAATGAGTCACAGAAGGCTTCAGGAAAGAGGTGAGTTTGGAGCTGCATCTTAAAAGAAGAGTAGGAGTTTTTCAAGCAGACAGAAGTGGGATGGTTACCCAGGAGCAGCGTGGCAGGGCTTGGCATTCATGGGCTCAGAGGAGGGTTTAGGAGGGTCAGATGTGAGCAGGGGAGTGAAAAGGGACAGATGGGGAGAAGGGGTGAGTGTGCCACTGAGGAGTCAGTAGTACTCTGTGGTTGCACGACTCACTGGAGGATTCTAAGCCAAGAAGCTTCATGACACTGCTTGTTGGAAAGGCAGCCCTGACCTGGCGAGGGGGCTGTATCGAGTGGGAAACTCAGGCAGTAAAGACACAGGTAGGAGGCAGCTGGGACTGTCCTGTTGGGAGATGGGGCCTGAAAAAGTGATGGGTGCAGAGGAAAGGAGAAAACCTGTCTTCCTGCTGTCTGCACGATGCAGAATCGGGGAGTGTCAGCTTGTGATTGTTTACACTTAAAGGACACCACTTAGGGTGCCGTGTTCTCTGACAATCTAAGCCACTGGTCTTGAGACATATTTTTTGAGTTGGTATACATTAGAAGGAATTTTAAAAACTATATTCCCTACTCATACACTTTCACATTGTCATCTAAATTTTAAAAATCATTTACACAGTTACAAAGGATGTGATTTCCAGCATATTGTGAACATTGTTATTTTAAATTTAAACTTGTATATTGCTCTTTTCAACATAACCAGTAGAATCTCAATACTGCAGCATTTTGTAAAACCATAGCAATCTGAATCTCATGAATATATATATATATATAATGAATATACTGTCTTTTAACGGTCAGTTTTACTTCTTTCCTTTTCCTTTTATTATATATATATGAACTAACTGTCTTTTAATGGCCAGTCTTTTACTTCTTTCCTTTTCCTCTTCAACTTGTATTTCCTCTCCATGTCCTCAACAGAATTGTATCTTAGTGTTATGTATTTTGTGCTTGGAAATCTTTCATTGACTACTATCCTACTTCTGTGAAATTAAAAGGTATATATAAATTTACATGGATAAACATTTTTTAAAGTTTACTGTGATTATAAGTTTAAGTTCTAGGAAATTTCTTCTGCATTGAGTTCTTATCATACTAAAAAATATTTTTTTCTAGACATGGGGTTTTGCCATGTTGCACAGACTGGTCTCAAACTTTTGAGCTCAAGCAATCCTCCCACCTTGGTCTCCCAAAGTGCTGGGACTACCGGCATGAGCTTCTGCACCCAGCCGATAATTTTTAGTAGCACACAGTTGATCAAAGCAACATAAGTATATTATAAATTTTGAAAGATAATTATTAAACAGGATAAGAATAGTGAAAATGAATCTCTTAATGAGATGGCTGGGCTCCCTGCCATTGGTTCCCACTCCCATGAATGATTGTCACTCATGGCCAGAATAGCTGGTGCTCAGCCTCCGGTCTCTTCTGAGAAGCTTAAATAAAGCGCTAGGGAAAGGAGTTTGGTTAGTGAACTGTCACTCAAACCTTTCTTCTGAAGTATGTGACCAAAGCACTGGGCTCTAAGATTGAAATGCCTTTCATCATCTGTCACTTGACAGCTTAATTAGGCCCTTCAGTTTTGTGGACAGCAAAGAATTGGAATCCAGCTGACCTACAAGAGGACCATTCACTCAAGCTTTAGAGACTTATTTTCTCAGCTCGGACTCCAGGGTTTTGAATGGGGCTTTTGTCTTCCATCCTGGAGATTGTTGGTCCCCGAGGGAGTGTGCCTTAGGAGACCTTGGCCTTTACTCTGTGAAGGAGGAAGGGTCTTTGTGGACAGGGCTGTACTTCTTGTCTCTGGAAGAGCCATTTTAGCAAAGGGCATATGCAAGTGGAGGATCTGGGGGGCGATTCTCTCAAAAGTATCCATTTGCATCTACTCTGGGGTCCACATACCTGATTTGGAGACAGCTGAGTAGGCCCTGGTCCAGGCAAACCTTTTCAACAGTATCTTGGATATTGAGTGAGGCCGGGCCTGCCAATGGGAGATGGAAGCTGGGTGATAGGTTGCTAGGCATTCTGAATGCACTTAATATTTTTTTCAATAGTTTCTTCCCCCTTTTATTAGTTTTTAAACATCCACTATCTATTTCTAAAGTCAATGTCTGGCACTTGCCCAAGGGCAAACAGCTTTTCCCTGATTAGATTAGAAGTTCTCTCTGGGCCTATTGCCCTCACCAAGGTTCTCTGCCTTGCTCTGTCCTGTCCTGAAGAAGGCCGCACCTACCATCATCCCTCCTCCTCCAAGTCTTTTTGCTGAAAAATTTTTTGCTGGAAAAATTTCATCTCAGCATTATTTTATTTTATTTTTTAAATTTTCTAATTTTTTTTTGAGACAGAGTCTTGCTGTGTTGCCCAGGCTAGAGTGCAGTGGCTCACTGCAACCTCTGTCTCACGGGTTAGTAGAGACAGAGTTTTGCCATGTTGGCCAGGCTGGTGTCAAACTCCTGGCTTCATGTAATCCTCCTGCCTTAGCCTGCCAAAGTGCTGAGCCACTGCGCCCAGCCCTTATTGTTATTTTCTCCAGGTTATTCTAAATGGTATTCTAGAATCTCCTTTTCCCTCCTTATTAAGATATGTACCATGCTTACAACATTTTTATTATTGCCAGGCATTACTTTTTTTCCTTTATAGAAATAGTCTCTACCTTTTAAAAATGTGAGTCCATGAAAACATGATTTACTGTTATTCTGAGAAAGCAACTCTTCTTTTAAATGCTCCATCATTTTCAGATCAACCTTCTGGTACATCAGCCACCCTTTCTCTGGTGAACGAGGCACAGTATCTGCTGATCAACACATCAAGTATTTTGGAACTTCACCAGCAGCTAAACACCAGGTAAGAACTCGTATTTTGGGACTAGCAGACAAGCATCACCATATGTCACTGGGAGCAGGGCCGGGCACCCGCCTGGGAAGGAGAGATCTGAGAGTCATGAAGTTCAAGCCTGCCTCCTTTACAGATGAGACACTGAGGCTCTGAGAAGTCAGCAAGCCCTTTCATCCAGCTTCCATTCAGCTTTATAGAGGGTTATCTTGTATCTTACAAAGATCCTTTTAGACATCCTCAGGATGCTTAATGGAGAACCCCTAACTCATATTTTAATCACTCAATTTCTTAATGTTTGTTTTAATTGAATTGCCACCAACTTGACCTACTTTGATTGCCCACCCTCCCACTGTCCCCTGTCCCCTAGGATCTCTGCCCTACTTCACACAGTCATTTCAAAGGCTAAAAAAAAAAAAAAAAGAGTGGTTGTGAAAGCTTTTAAAGTTGTAATTGCAGCCACGCTTTATTTGAAAGCTGTGCCACAGGTGGAACTAGCACCCCTCCCTGCCCACTCCACCCAGGGCTCCCCCAGGGACCCTACCAGTGTCAGGAGGTGAGCTCCGCAAAGGGTCGTGGTGGTTCTTTAGAGCAATGTGAAGTCCCAAGGTAGTCAGACAATGAGGAAAAATCACCCAACTGTCATGCCACAGGGTGAGTGGAACAGGCTTCTCATTCCTGGTCCACAGGCCAGAGATGAGTGTTGTGTTAGTGGCTACCCCTAACAGCACGGTGAGCTGGGGGTCCTGTGACTGTCATGTACCACGTGGCCATGTGCACACACATACGTACTTGCAAAGTCATACAAATACAGCTTAATACAGATAACCAAGGCCACCTCCTCCACCTCTGCAGGGATGGGCTATTTGTAGTCATTCTTGTTTCTAGCCATTGTGGAAAACAAACATCATTCTCATACTGTGGCCCAGGTTGCTGTCTTTGGGAGCAACAGTGTGATGCAGCCATATGTTCCCTGGGTATTCACTGAGTTCTCCTGGCACTGAGGGACCCTCCTCTTCAGGCATGTAGAGCCCTGGAAAAAGTGGGCATGCAGTTTTTCGGGGTTCTTGGTGTGGAAAGATAGGAGGCAGGGACCTCAATTGCTACAAGGAGGGGCATGTTCCCCACCATCTGATTTTGAGCAGGGCAGACCCACTGGGCAGGTGGTCCAAGAGCAGAGCGAGGGTCCCTGCTTGGAGTTTCTTGGTGCTCTATTTGCAAATTTGAGGGACTGTATCAGGCGCATGTTAACCACGCTAGCTTTTAGACATAAAACATCCCCTTTTACGAAGCCCAAAGTGAGGGTTTATAACCTGGAGAGTAGATCCAGAATCAAAGGATTTCATGACTGGAAAGTGCTAACTCTTTTGCTGCAGATGAGGAAACCGTGGTCCTCACAGGTTGTGGGAGTTGCACATAGTAAGAGGCAAAACCAGACTCAGGTCTCCTGGTCTCTGGCTTTTCAAACGCTGTTTGCCATTCAAAGGGGATTGGGATATAACCTTGGGACTCCTCCTTACCAACCCTATAGTCTTTTGATTCTGTATCTGAGGCATACTCTAAGCATGTCCAAGGATTTACCCCACACCAACTTAAGCAATTAAAAATTTGCTAAAGCACAAAAAAGTGCAAAAATCATCAGTTCACAGTTAAATTAAGTTTTACAGATGTATACACCCATGCTCCATCATTTTCAGATCAGTCTCCTGGTACAACAGCCACTCTTTCTCTGGTGAATGAGGGAAAGTATCTGCTGATCAACACGTTAAGTATTTGGGACTTCACCAGCAACTACCACTACCTAGATCAGGCTAAGAATGTACTCCAGAAACCTCCCTTGTATTCTATCCCAGTCAGCCTCACTGAAGGTCACCACTATTCTGACTTCTTTCACCATAGCTAGCTTCACCTGTTCTTGAACTTAATATGATGGGATCATACAGAATGTGTTCTTTTTTCAGATAAGTTTTAAGATGTATTTTCAGTGCATTCTTCTGGGTGGGGGTTGGGGGTGCAGAGGGGGCCATTTCTTGGAACCTCGTGGCAGTAAATAAGAATTATAAAAATAAGAATTACAAAAATAGGCCAGGCATGGTGGCTCACACTTGTAATCCCAGGACTTTGAGAGGCTGAGGTGGGAGGATCATTTGAGCCCAGGAGTACAAACCCAGCCTGGGCAACATAGTGAGATCCCATGTCTACAAAAAATAAAAATAAGCTAGCTGGGCATGGTGGCACTTGCTTGTAGACCCACCTACATGGGAGGCTGAGGCAGGAGAATTACTTCAGACTGGGATCTTGGTTGAGGCTACAATGAGCGGAGATTGTGCCTGCACTCCAGTCTGGGTGACAGAGCAAGACCTTGTCTCAAAAACAAAAACAAAAAGCAAAAAACAAAGAAATTACAAAAATAGCAGATGTTAGTTAAAACTGCAAATAGAATGGAAATTAGGAAATACTATCTACTTTATTTATTTATAATGTTTTAATACCTGAAAGAAGGGGTGAGATCTCAACACCTGTGGAAAGAAGGGGGAAGTAGGGAGTGAGATCTCAGTGCTTTTTAGGTCTTTGATAATTAAGCCTGTTTACAGGTCTTTAAATGCCTTATGCTGCCCCACCTTACAGAACTGGTATGTTCTTAGAAGTTCCTTCTTCACTGGAGCTCTGTTCATCTGCTTTCCAAAGTCCTTCATCTCTTTAGCTAAGATCTGCTCACGCTTTGCCTGGCTGTTGTGGGCCTGTCACTGGAGATGGGAGCATATCCCAGGGGAGGCCCTGATGTCTGTTTAGCAGATGGGTGTCTCTTGGCCTTGCACGCATGGTAAAAGTCTGCTCTGATTATCCAGGCTGCAGGCCACAGTAGAGCTGATGAAGTTAAGTATTGCACGGCAGGCATGATGCATAATTACAGTGGTACAGTTATCTGCCACCCTCCCCCCACTTACTCTTTTTGGTTGCCTTAAACAGTGATGAGAATGGAAAGGAGGGATTATTCTCAGTGAAGGATCTCAGCTTGCGTTTTCGTGCCAATATTATTATCAGTGGAAAAAGGGCTTTTGAAGAAGAGAAATGGGATAAGATTTCAATTGGTTCTTTGCGTTTCCAGGTAAGTTTTGGGAAGTTCTGTTATTCTTCCTCCAGGGTTGTCAGTGAAGATTGACCTCAATCCCAGACCTAAATAGATGCAGATGGGACTTCCTCCCTGTCCTTGTCTCTTAACTACAAAATCTTGGTGGGAGGTTATGTCACCTCAGCATTCTGAGACACCCCATGGAATGATCCATCCTTTATTCCCCAAGAAGATGGCAGCAGTCAGTTTCACATGAGCCACAGAAGGTGTGCCCCATCAGAGGGCTCAGTGCTGCCTCTGTGCTGTCGTTATGTCTAGGCTTAAACTCTGTTTTTTTTTGTTTGTTTGTTTTTTTCTTTTGGAATGCTTGCATCATGAGAATGTTATCCTCCTGAAACTTGTTGGACTTTCTGGCAGTCTGGAGCTTGTGGAGAGGGGGCCTGATGGTGCCTCTGTGCCCATAGCCACACCTCCTCCACACACTTCGCCTTCTTCTGCCTTTGCTGGTGGCTGGGGAGGAGATGTCAGAGGCAAAGCCACCAGAATGTCCTGTCTTCCTGGCTTTGGGCTCCCAAAATCTTTGCTTTGGGTTTCAAAGATATGAGAAAGAGGAGAAATGTCTTAGGCTAAAATCTGTCTTCCTCAGACAGTTGACAAGCCCCCATGAGATCCCATGCTGCCACTGTCTGTGAGCTCATCACCCCTTCCCTCTCTGCTTCTGTCACAGTGACCTCTCTGTTCCCCAAATAACCACCCTTCCTGCCTTAGCCCTTGCCATCTATTCTACCTGGCATATTGTCCAAGGGTCTCAGCTCAGATGTCACCTTCTTGGAAAGGATGCCCCTGACCTGCCGCAGGGTCATGTTCTGCTTATTCCTGCAACATGTAGGAGGGTGAGGCCAAGTCTGTTTTGTTCCCTGCTATACCTCTAGAGCCTTGAACAACACTGGCCCAGAGTCAGTGCTCAATAAGTATTTGTTGAGGGAAGAAACAGGAGAGGTAAGGAATATCGAAGGCCACAGAATGTGCCCTGTTCTTTAGTGGGGGCTGAAATTATTTTTATAATACAGGCTGGGCATCCCTAATCCAAAAATCTGAAATCTGAAATGCTCCAAAACCTAGAACTTTTTGAGCACTGACATGACAGTCAAAGGATATGACCATTGGAACATTTCAGATTTTCAAATTAGGGATGATCAACTAGTAAGTATACTGTCGATATCAATGTAAATATTCCAAAATTCAAAAAAAATCTCAAAATGCTTCTGGTTCTAAGCATTTTAGATGCTCAACCTGTAGTAATGTAATTAGGAAATACTCAACCTGTAGTAGTGTAATTAGCTACTGGTATAAACTGACTATCATGAGCTATCTCGTATTCAGGCTCTGCACTCAGAAGGAACACCACTTTAACATCTAGGAAAGCAGTAAACAGTCATTTGAATCATTATTAAATAATTTTAGAGATCTGGGGTATAGGAAGTAAATTGCATGGCACAGCAAAATGTCCCAGTGATGTTTTTGATGCATTTAACTCCCTAGACTTCCTCTTACCCTGGCAGTTGCTCCCTCTTGAAAAACAATCTGCATTATCTCCTACATTATCTCTCACAAGCCCATCTCTGGCACCAGCCCTCCTGCTGTTTCCCTCATCCCTCCATCCTTACTTACTCTGCCTTATTTTCTATCCTGTGTTTCTGCCATGTTTTCTTAAAAAAATGCCTACTGGTACATATCCTGCCAGGCACAAAGTAGACACTAAATATACATTATTGGATAGGTGGAGAGTGGGAAGGAGGAAGAAAGGAAGAAAAGAAAAAAAAGAAAGAGAAAAGGGAAGAGAACCAGAACTAGACTGAGATCACTCTCAGGAACTTACCTGGCAGCAGTAGCACCTGTGCCTCTCCAGGTATCTGGAGACGTAAATATAAGGAACACTCTTTAAGGAGCCTTTCTGAGATGACTTAGCAGGCTTTGCGTTCTTTAGGTCACCATTCTTAATAAACCATAACTAGTAAAAATTAAAATATGCATGCTCTTTGACTCAATAATTTCACTTGTAGAAATCTATCCCATAAAAATGCTAATACAAGTATAAAAATAAGTATAAAAATACTTTTATCAGGCTGGGCAGCATAGCAAGACTCTGTCTCTGCCAAAAAAAAAAAAGATAAAAGAACAAAGAAAAAGTAGCCAGGCATGGTGGTGTGCACCTGTAGTCTCAGCTACTCGAGGTGGGAGGAGAGCTTGAGCCCGTAGTGAGTCAAGATTGCCCGCTGTACTCTAGGCTGGGTCACAGAGCGAGACCCTGTCAGTCAATCAGTCAATCAATACTGTCTATACACAGTAGTCCAGTGCAAGCATTAAAGAGCATAAGATAATACTGCACCTTTCTTTTCTTTCTTTTTTGAGACAGGGTCTTACTCTGTTGTCCAGGCTGGAGTAGTGGCACTATCTTGGCTTACTGTAACCTCTACCTCCTGGGTTCAAGCAATCCTCCTTCTTCAGCCTCATGTGTAGCTGGCACTACAGTGCATGGCACCGCACCTAGCTAATTTTTTAAAATTTTAGTAAAGACGGAGTTTAACTATTGGCCAGGCTGGTTTCAAACTCCTGGGCTCAAGTGATCCGCTGGCCTCAGCCTCCCAGGGTTGGGATGATAGGCGTGAGCCACCACACCTGGCAATACTGTGCCTTTCAAGAAAGTAAATGCTTGGCTGGGCACGGTGACTCATACCTGTAATCCCAATACATTAAGAGACCAAGGCAGAAGGATTGCTTGAGCTCACGAGTTTGAGACCAGCCTGGGCAAAATAGCAAGATCTTATATCTACTGAATATAAAAAAATTAGCACAGGCATGGTGGTGCATCCCTGTGGTCTCAGCTATTCAGGAGGCTGGGGTGGGATCATTGCTTGAGCCTGGGAAATGGAGGCTGCAGTGAGCTATGATGAAGCCACTGCCCTCCAACCTAGATGACAGAGCAAGACCCTGTCTCCCCTCCATGGTGCTGCAAAAGTAAATGCTCAAAAGATGTTTGTTGATGATAATACTCAGTGCTGAAGCAATTACAGTGAAACTAGCACATCTCTTTTGGAAAACAATTTTTTACTGGGTGTTATCAAGTCATAAATATTTTTATTCCTGTTGGCCTTATAATCTCATTTTGGGAGATTGATACTAAAAAATAACATAAACAGGAAAGAGAGTTATGTGAATTAGGGCTTTATTACAAAATTATCACAGGAAAGCACTAGAAACTATTCACATGGCTTCAAAGGAGAAGAGCTAAGTGTTTCAACCCATGGAATGCCAGGCCATCCATTGTGAAAATTGCAAAATGCAAAGATGAGGTGGCTCTCTCTGTCCTGATGTGGATGGATGTCCTCACATATTGTAGAGTAATTGAAAAAGAAATCCAAGTGGGTTCTGAGATCCCAGAGAGTGTGTTTACACAGGTGCACATATGCAGTTGTGTGCAGTTACATCCCACAGTCTGGGATGGTCTGGGATGGCTTGGATGTTTTAGGATGGCCTGGGACAGTCTGGGATGTCCTGAGGTGGTCTGTAGCTACATGAGCAGCATCTGTCTCTGTGGATGGGGAGAGGGGGACCACTGATGCTGAGTGCTTTCTCTTTTAATTCTTCACACTTCTGTATTGTTTTTTAATGAATATATATGCTACTAAACAAGTTTTTTTTTTTTTTTTTTGGAGACAGTCTCGCTCTGTGGTCCAGCCTGGAGTGCAGTGGTGTGATCTCAGCTCACTGCAACCTCCGACCCCCAGGTTCAAGCAATTCTCCTGCCTCAGCCTCCTGAGTAGCTGGGATTACAGGCATGCACCACCATGCCCGGCTAATTTTTGTATTTTTAGTAGAGACAGGGTTTGACTATGTTGGTCAGACTGGTCTGGAACTCCCGAGGCCTGCCTTGGCCTCCCAAAGTTCTGGGATTACAGGCGTGAGCCACCGTGCCTGGCTGTAAACAAGTTTTTAAAATACTAGTTGTTAAGAATATCAGAAAAGAAGCTTTAAAATGATGTTTTAAGAAAATTGTTTTCTTTGCAGGGGGCTGGGTACAGTGGCTCACACCTGTAATCCTAGCACTTTGGGAGACTAAGGTGGGCAGACCACCTGAAGTCAGGAGTTTGAGACCAGCTTGACCAACATGGTGAAACCCCATCTCTACTAAAAATATGAAAATGAGGTGGGCGTGGTGGCAGGTGCCTGTAATCCCAGTTACTTGGGAGGCTGAGGTAGTAGAATTGCTTGAACCCGGGAGGTGGAGGTTGCAGGGAGCCACCTGGGTGACAACAGCGAAACTCCAGCCTGAGTGACAGAGTGAAACTGCCTCAAAAAAAAAAAAAAAAAGTAAAAGAAAATAGTGTCTGGAGAATGCTCTTTCTTCTGCTAGTTTCGAGAAACTGTTCTAAGAGGGCCTTTCATGGAAGTGACAGGGTTTCTACAGAAGGTGTTGCCTGTTGGGTGGCTGCTGGAGGCTGGGGCTGGTGTGAGCTGCAGGACCCTGGCATCCTTTGGTAATACCAAAGCCTCGTTCCACAGTAGGGATCCTTGTGTATAATGTGATAGTTTCCACTCTTGAGCACGACCAATTGCCAATCCTGGGCTTGAGTCCCTGTATCCCTAATATAGTTCTCATCCAATTCAGCTGAGGATCTAGACAAGGAAACGAGGTCTGGAGGGTCACAGGTTTGTCAAGTCCTTGGTAGAGCTCCTTTCCAGCATGTTCTGGATACTTACGTGGCTGGGAATCTTCACTTTGGTACCACAGGGAGCCTATATTTCCAGTGGTTTAGTACCCAGTGCCAGAATGTGAGTGTCAACCTGAAAAAAAAAAAATCAGAGCTTTGCACAGTGGCAGTATCAGAGTCAATGGGGTTTATCTGAGGTGTGATTATTACTAATTGAAAACTTTTCCCAATTAAAAACCAACAAACAAAAAAACAAACTAAAATTTAAAGAACACACCAGAGAAAATGATCTTTTAATGTGCCGAATTTATTCAGGAGTAAGTAAAAAAGATTATAAAGTAGAATGCATAGCTATGGCAAGCCACAGGTGCACCCGAAGAGGAGAGAGTAAGGGAAAGCTTTTGTTGGCAAAAAGAAGTTTATACAAGCTGCTTGAAAACAGAGTTTATTGGTTCCTGAGGCTCAAAGGCAGAGTTGGCATCAGTTCATTGGTGGAGACGCTGTTACCAGGCAAATGTTCTTTGAAGAGCATCTTATCTGAACTGCTGCAGTCCTAAAGAATGTCTGGTGATAAACCCAGTCTAGAAATATGTGCATACACACAAGACATGGATCATTAAAAGCATGAGATGCATGAAGGATGTGGAGGAATTTCTTGTGGGATTATTTTAGAAAGTCCTTGAGACAGTTGTTATCTCAGAAATGCAAGCATGAGCTCCTCTCCTTCGTGCTATTCTGGCTCTAATTTCTTTGGGTCTGATGAATGATTTTATCCTGGTATCTGCAACGTTCACACCAGTAACAGGAACAGGCCAAGACACATCCAGATTAGGTGAGTGTTTCTAATTTCAGTGCGTAATTTGTATTTGCCCATGAGTGAGCTGAGGAGAAAATGGTTATAAGAAAATCAAGTACCTTTGTACTTTTCACATGTGCAAAAAAAGAAGCATCTCATTACTGCTGAGCTGCATACTTTCTTTTTTATGTTTATATTATGGGGGATTTTAAGTTCCACCAGACAGCATGACCTTTGTTAAGAAGCTGTAACAGTATGTTTTAAGTATTGTGTATGTATGGATATATATATGTACCCATGCCTACATGCCATACCTACACAATACTTAAAATATACAGATATTAAAAAGAATTTTGTTTCCTGCTTATTACAGTTATAAAACGATTTCCCCATTTTATTTAAAGGTCTTTGTAGATTCCTTTTAATACCTGCATGATATAATTTTAACGCCTGCACCATATACGTCATACATATGTAGCATGGTTTACTTAACCATTTCTCTCCACTGTATGACATTTATGATGTTAACAAGTTTTTCCTATTATGAATAATGTGAAAATCAATCTTTGAACATGACTGTGATTGGGCTTCTGTTTCCTTTCCTAGGTTAGATTCCTAGATGTGAAGTTGCTGGGTCAGAGGGCATTGACACATGAAAGTTTTCTCTGACGACCTTCTCACAGAGGCCAGCACTGCCTCTGCAACTTCCCCTCCCCACTCCCTCCCTTCCTTTTCTTCTTCTCCTCATCCTCCTCCTCCTCTTACCCCCCACCCCCCTCCCCTCCTCCTCTTCCTCCTCTTCCTCCTCCTCCTCCTTTCTTCTTTCTTCTCTTGCTCTGTTGCCCAGGCTGGAGTGCTCTCTCGGCTCACTGCCACCTCTGCCTTCCAGGTTCAAGTGATTCTCCTGCCTCAGCCTCCTGAGTAGCTGGGATGACAGGTGTGTGTCACCACACCTGGCTAATTTTTGTAGTTTTAGTAGAGACAGGGTTTTGCCATGTTGGCCAGGCTGGTCCTGAACTCCTGGCTTCAAGTGATCGGCCCACTGCTGCCTCTCAAAGTGCTAGGATTACAGGTGTGAGCCACTGTGCCCGGCTTCCTGTGACTTTTTTCTTTTCCCAATTTGTCCTCCCAGTCACCGAGTGCTTTTCCTCCTCAAATCCATTCTCCAACATTTCTGGAAAACCATCAAGATTCTCAGTCCCTCTTTTCTTTCTCTGCAAAGCTCTTAAGCAGTGACCTGTCTTTTAGCTGACAAACAAGCGCAGATGATTCCCCAGCAGAGGTGGTGAACAGGTGCTGCATCCTGGCTCTCCATAGTTAGGGGCTGGGCATTTCTGCGGGATTCCTCCCTCTGAAGTGCAAGGCTCTGGTCACATTTGCGGCAATGCTGTGTTTTCCCTTCTCACTTGCCAGGTTTTGGGGCCTTGTCACAGATGCCAGATGATTTGTATCGACCAGCAAACTGGACAACGAAACCAGCATGTTTTCCAAAAACTTTCTGAGAGTCGTGAAAGAAAGGTAAGCGTGATTGCAAAATACAGCACCTGGTTTCCGATCCTGGTGTTATCAATACCAGAACTGTGTTCATAATAGTGCAGAGTAATGTTTTTAAATGGGGGATTTGCTGCATACCCAAAGCTGTTAGGCTACCATTAACCTACTTTGTAATTTGTAGTTCCATCTTATTTTTCCATTCCATCCAAGTTCTCACATTTTTTTTGTTTTACTACATGTATTTTTATGCTTTCAAATCTTGTTGAAAAGATAAGAGAATATAAAAATAAAAACAAGTAATTCTATTGTCTTGATCATTATTTTCTTTACCACTGAGATCTCATGAAGAGTAAAGTGCCTTACTATGAATAGAGTAGCTACATAGAAAGAGGCAGTACATTTCACTAAACTGGAAATTCATTCATTATTCCTGGAAATTCATTTTCTTGAAGGTTAAAACAACTAAGTGTTGTTATAAATTCCAGATTATAAAAACTGAACTTCCAACATGTTGATTCTTTAGAAAGGTTTATTTTCAGGCTTATACTTTCTGGTAGAACTTTTTATTTACAAAGAATTCCAGGAAGCCAAGTAAAACAATCAGGCTACATAGAACAATTCTTGAAAATTAACAGAAATAATGCAAACATTGAATCTATTTCCAATAATAAGCTGGCAAGTTACTTCATGGTAAACTGCTACATTGTTTCCTGTGTTTCTTCAAAACCAGGAAATATATAATAGTGTAGATATTTGATTTATGTAAGTTTTCTTATGAATATGGGATAGAAATGGCCCGCAGAGTGGTACATTTGACTGTTACAGCAGCCTGTCTGTCAATGCAGGCTGTGTCATCTGGGGTGTGAGGACCTTGAGCCTGCACACCATGCAGGTTGCCAGGAGAAGAAAGAAGAGGCACAAATATAATACTAGGGCACATGAAAATAGTGCTTCTCAGCATCACCGTCGTTTTCATGGGCCTGTACTTTTTATTTTTAAATTTTGGAATAATTTTAGATTTACAAAACAGTTGCAGTGAGGGTACAAAGAGTGCACTTTTCACTCACATTTCTACAAATCTTAAGGAGTTACCTTGGCCCAATCCCCTAGCCTGGGGCCTGGAACATGAGGGTGTCCAACAGATGTTATCACAGGAACGGACAGACTGGGGAGCACGTCAAGTCCTCCGAAGAGTTCTTAGTGGCTCACTTGCATTGATGGTTAACATTAAGCAGACTTACCTACTCTTCATTTTGGAACTTCCACCCTTATTCAGGAGAATTTGACAGAATTAACTTGCATCATTCTTTCTCAAGGAAAATGCAGAGCTTTGCCATTATCTTCCCCAAAAGGCTTTTATATCAGGCAGCAAAGAGGAAGTGGGCCTAGTGGCGGTCACAGGCTGCGAGTAGGAAGAAGGTCCTTCTGCAGCAAGTTCAGGACATGTGGGACAGAGATGTGCCCAGCAAGAAGAGGTGTAGGGTGACCATAGGGAAAGGATGGACGCCTTAGGATGAAAATCTTTGAGGTCTAAAGTTAGGATTCTCCTCATGTCCCACTGCATTCTACTAGGTAACAGATACGACATATCAAGTCTCAGTACATGTCTTTAAAGATCTGAATTTTGTAAAGTTAGACATTAATATTTACAAAGTCCTTTTAACTGCTAAAATAATCTAGCCTTTTGTTGTTGTTGTTGCTGTTTTGTTCACAGGTGAACTTTGGCATGTACCTGATGCACACATCACTGGATTTATCCTCCCCATGTTTCCTGTCTGTAGGATCTCAGGTGCTTCCTGTATTGAAAGAGAATGTGGAAGGCCATGATTTACCTGCATCTGAGAAACACCAGGATGTTATCTCCTAAAAAAAAATTTTTAGCCTACATTAAAGTTTCTCTTTTAAGTGATCTCTATTATTGTTAAGATCTGCAACTTCGTTCAGTAGAACTTGGTGTTCTGAATAAGGAGAACTCTTTTCCTTTAAAGGCAGGGAATGCTCTTACCTGCTTCCTTCTGCCTTTGACTTCTCACCCTGCACATTTGCACTGGCTATGCTCAGGAGAGCAGTTCTGAGGCTTCAGGAATGAATACTGCACTCACATCCAGTGAGACTCCTATAGGTATTTGAAGTATAATCATTTGCAATCAGATGAAATTTTTAATGAAGTTCACTGGGAAAATTGAACTTAGTGCAGTCCCTACCTAGTTTGCCATTTTCTCACATTGTTACTTTGTCTTTAGAGAGCATGTTTGATCTCTCCAACCCCTTTGTAGTGAGGAAGGGAGTCCATGCCCAATGATCCTGGGTATGAGAAGATGTTCCTCTCCTCCCATGCACATGATGGTGTGGGTTTGTGCTCAGGGGCCCAGAGGGTGACCATATTCCTTGTGGGGAGCTTCTTCTAGGATATTTATGTACTGAGCAAAGTCACAGGCCAGCAATTCCTTTCCTCTTGCTTCCCATCCCTGGCCACCATCTTCATCCCTCACTGAGTTGATGTACTTTTTTTTTCTCAGCAGAGGACTTTATTGGCGGTCACCTGTGGCACAGGTTGGAGGAACCAGAGTGCTATTTGTGGTGGGGGTGACCACGAGCCCCAGCCCCGCCCTCTTGCTTACACATGAGCCTGAAGTTACACTCAATGATGGTGGTGCTTATGCAGTGGTCGTCCTCTTCTCCACAAGCCCACAGGATGGTGTTGGTCCATCCACCCGAGAGCCCCTAAATCCCATCGAGGGAGGAACGTTGGCATTCAGGAATCCTCTCTGTACCATCGTTGACCACTGCTCCTGCAGCCTCCAGATGAAAATGTTCAGTGAGGAAAACTCATTCTCTAATGAAGTTACTCATCCCACTGAGTTTCTAAGAAGTTTCTCCCTGTGCTGAGGTTGCGTGTGCCTTATCTGCTTCCCCATGACTTCCAGCCTTAGGTCTTACCCTGTCCTCTGGAGCAATGCGTGAGTACATCCACTCCACATCCATTCTACCAATGTCCTTCTGAAGCTTGCTGTCCATGTGTGAACCCAGTCCCTTCAGCATCTTCCACCGGATTGTTGTATTTTTCCAGTCACTTCTCCCCCAAATGCCTGCCCACCATGGCCCACTGTGTCTTCTGAAAGCCTGTGCCACCCCATCTCTTCTGCTCAGTTGGAGAGCAGGCATCAGGCTCAGGCTTCCCTACTTCATCTGTTAAGAGCCAGTGGGACTCAGGGTCAGTTTGTTTCATTATCATTTGTGAGAGTTTGTGTTGTTCTCAGCAGTAGGTGGGATTTGAAAGATGAGATGTGCTCTGTTCTCAAGGATGCTTGAGATGGAGCCTAATCATTGCACACTCACATGTTGTGCAGAGCTAAGGGTAAAAAGTCGAACTCTGACTCAGTGTTTCCTGAGATCAGTGAAAGGAGAGGCAAATGATGTTAGGTGTGGGGTGATGTGGGGTTTATTGTTTTGAACTGTTTATTAAAAACACAGCCTATCTGAAGACTCAGCAGTACTGCATCATGCAAATGGGCCTGTCCTCATTAGCTAGTGGATAGGAAAACAGTGCCCTAAAGTGATGGATTTATCCACCTGCTCAGGCCAGTTTCATGCAGGAGGAAACTTCCCAGACGGCACATTGCAGCATTTCCAAGACCTTCTGTTGACAAATGTGTCATATTAATTATGATGGAAAACAGGTCAGAAGACATGTTCTACAAAAAATAGCCAGGCGTGGTGGCTCACGCCTGTAATCCCAGCACTTTGGGAGGCAGAGGTTAGAGTGAACCGAGATCCTGTCACTGCACTCCAGCCTGGGCAACAGAGTGCGACACCATCTAAAAATAAATTAAAAATTAATTAACTAAATAAAAAAATTAAAAGTAAACATTGAGCAAGAGAAAGTGCCAGCCTGCTAAGGTACCACCTCTGTCCTTGTCATTAAGCCAAAGGCAGGTGGTTAAGAGAAGGGACCCACACTTAGGCTGAGAGATTTGTTACGTTGGTAGCAGGGTGGTGGTGTCTGGAACTTATGAATTGCATTTTCCTTTTAGCTTTTTCAGAAAGCAAGCTATTCTCTTATTACAACTACTAAATTTTGAGTTATTCTCACCTTTATTCAATTTTTAAAAAAATTTATTATACTTTAAGTTCTGGGGTACATGTGCAGAACGTGCAGGTTTGTTACATAGGTGTACACATACCATGGTGGTTTGCTGCATCCATCACCCTGTCATCTACATAAGGTATTTCTCCTAATGCTATCCCTCCCCAATCCTCCCACCCCCTTCTATCCCTCCCCTAGTCCCCCACCCCCAAACAGGCCCCAGTGTGTGATGTTCCCCTCCTTGTGTCCATGTGTTCTCATTGATCAATACCCACTTATGAATGAGAACATATGGTGTTGGTTTTCTGTTCTTGTGTCAGTTTGCTGAGAATGATGGCTTCCAGCTTTATCCATGTTCCTGCAAAGGACATGAACTCATCCTTTTTTATGGCTGCATAGTATTCCATGATGTATATGTGCCATATTTTCTTTATCCAGTCTATCACAGATAGGCATTTGGGTTGGTTCCAAGTCTTTGCTATTGTGAACAGTGCCACA
>CAUYQU010095669.1:0-13598 GCA_963574635.1 Cheracebus regulus
CTCAAAACTTCACAACTACATGGAAACTGAACAACTTGTTCCTGAATGACTACTGGGTAAATAATGAAATTAAGGCAGAAATAAATAAGTTATTTGAAACCAATGAGAACAAAGACACAATGTACCAGAATCTCTGGGGCAAACAGCTAAAGCAGTGTTTAGAGGTAAATTTATAGCACTAAATGCCCATGGGAGAAATGAGAAAGATCTAAAATTGACACCCTAACATCACAATTAAAAGAACTACGGAAGCAAGAGCAAACAAATTCGACAGCTAGCAGATGAAAAGAAATAACTAAGATCAGAGTAGAACTGAAGGAGGTAGAGCCATAAAAAACTCTTCAAAAACTCAATGATTACAGAGCTGGTTATTTGAAAAGATTAAGAAGATAGCTAGACCACTAGCCATATGAATAAAGAAGAAAAGAGAAGAGAATCAAATAGAAACAATAAAAAAAATGATAAAGGGGATATCACCACTGATCTCACAGAAATGCAAACTACCATCAGAGAATACTGTTAAACACCTCTATGCAAATAAACTAGAAAGTCTAGAAGAAATGGATAAATACCTGGACACATACACCCTCCCAAGACTAAACCATGGAGAAGTTGAATCCTTGAATAGATCAATAACAAGTTCTGAAATTGAGGCAGTAATTAAAAGCCTACCAAACAAAAAAACCCCAGGACCAGATGGATTCACAACTAAATTCTACCAGAGGTATAAAGAGGACCTGGTACCATTCATTATCAAACTATTCCAAACAATAGAAAAAGAGAGACTCCTCCCTAATCCATTTTATGAGGTCAGCATCATCCTGATACCAAAACCTGGTGGAGACACAATTTTTTAAAAAAATTTCAGGGCAATATCCCTGATGAACATGTATGCAGAAATCCTCAATAAAATACTGGCAAACTGAATCCAGGAGCACATCAAAAAGCTTATCCACCACGATCAAGTTGCCTTTATCCCTGGGATGCAAGACTGGTTCAACATATGCAAATCAATAAACATAATCCAGCACATAAACAGAACCAATGACAAAAAATACATGATTATCTCAATAGATGCACAAAAGGCCTTCATCCATATTCAACAGCCCTTCGTGATAAAAACACTCAATAAACTAGACATTGATGGAACATATCTAGATATAATAAGAGCTATTTATCACAAACCCACAGCGAATATCATACTGAATGGGTAAAAGCTGGAAGAATTCTCTTTGAAAACCTGCACAAAACAAGGATGCCCTCTCTCACCACTTGCATTCAACATAATATTGGAATTTCTGGCCAGGGCAATCAGGCAAGAGAAAGAAATAAAGAATATTCAAACAGGAAGAGAGGTGGTCACATTATTTCTGTTTGCAAATGACATGATCATATATCTAGAAAACCCCATGGTCTTAGCCCAAAAACTCCTTAAGCTGATAAGCAACTTCAGCAAAATCTCAGGATACAAAATCCATGTGTAAAAATCATAAGCATTCCTATACACCAATAATAGAAAAACAGAAAGCCAAATCATGAGTGGACTCCCATACCCAATTGCTACAAAGAGAATAAAACAACTAAGAATACAACTTACAAGGGTTGTTACAGATCTCTTCAAGGAGAACTATAGAGCACTGCTCAAGGAAATCAGAGAGGATACAAACAAATGGAAAAACATTCCATGCTCATGGAAAGGAAGAATCAATATTGTGGAAATGGCCATATTGCCCCAAGGAATATATAGATTCAATGCTATTTCCATCAAGCTATCGCTGATTTTCTTCATAGAATTAGAAAAAACTACTTTAATTGTCATATGGTACCAAAAAAGACCCTGCCAGCCAAGACAGTCCTAAGCAAAATGAAAAAGCGGGAGGCATCACACTACCTGACTTCAAACTATACTACAAGGCTACAGTAACCAAAACAGTATTGTACCAAAATGGACATACAGACCAATGAAACAGAACAGAGGCCTCAGAAATAACACCACATATCTACATCCATCTGATCTTTGACAAACCTGACAAAAAAAAAAGCAACGGTGAAAGGATTTCCTGTTTAAAAAATGGTATTGGGAAAACTGGCTAGCCATATGCAGAAAGCTGAAACTGGATCCCTTCTTTATAACTTATACAAAAATTAACTCAAGATGAATTAAAGACTTAAATGTGAAACCTAAAACCATGAAAATCCTAGAAGAAAACCTAGGCAATACCATTTAAGACATAGGCATGGGCAAAGACTTCATGACTAAAATACCAAAAGTAATGGGAACAAAAGCCAAAATTGACAAATGGGACCTAATTAAACTAAGGAGCTTCTGCACATCATAAAAAACTATCATCAGAGTGAATAGGCAACCTACAGAATGGGAGAAAATTTGTAGTCTATTCATCTAACAAAAGGCTAATATTCAGAATCTACAAGGAACTTAAAAGAATTTACAGGAAAAAATCAAACCCCATTAAAAATTGGGTGAAGGATATGAACAGACACTTTTCAAAAGAAGACATTTATGTGGCCTACGAACATGTGAAAAAAAGCTCATCATCACTGGTCATTAGAGAAATGCAAATCAAAACTACAATGAGATACCATCTCATGTCGGTTAGAATGGCAATCATTAAAAAGTAGGAAACAACAGATGCTGGGGATGATGTGGAGAAATAGGAACACTTTTACACTGTTGGTGTGAGTGTAAATTAGTTCAACCATTGTGGAAGACAGTGTGGGATTCCTCAAGGATCTAGAACTAGAAATACCATTTGACCCAGCAATCCCATTACTGGGTATATACCCAAAGGATTATAAATCATTCTATTATAAAGACACATGCACACCTATGTTTATGGCAGCACTATTCACAATGGCAAACATTGGAATCAACCCAAATGCCCATCAATCTTAGACTGGATAAAGAAAATGTGGGACATATACACCATGGAATACTATGCAGCCATTAAAAAAATGAGTTCATGTCATTTGCAGGACATGGCTGAAGCTGGAAACCATCATTCTCACCAAACTAACACAGGAACCAAAAACAAAACACTGCATGTTGTCATTCATAAGTGGGAGTTGAACAATGAGAACATAATGGCATAAGGAAGGGAACATTGCACACTGGGGCCTGTCAGGGGGCTAGGGGAGGGACAGCATTAGGAGAAATACCTACTGTAGATGACAGGTTGATGGGTGTAGCAAACCACATGGCACATGTATACCTATGTAACAAACCAGCACGT
Organism: Cheracebus regulus; assembly: GCA_963574635.1. Lineage (NCBI taxonomy): Eukaryota > Metazoa > Chordata > Mammalia > Primates > Pitheciidae > Cheracebus > Cheracebus regulus. Next base: position 3,252 of record CAUYQU010095669.1, read on the forward strand.
TTTGCACATGTATCCCAGAACTTGAAGTATAATTAAAAAAAAAAAAAAGAATTGAGAAATGAAACATTGTAGAATTTATGAAATCTTCATTGCTTCAAGATTTGGAAATTGTTTCTTTACCTTTCTGGTGTGGATTAAGCACAGTCTTTCCAAAAGTAAAAGGAATGGACTGCATGACATCAGAGTTGTGGTCCAGCCCTGCATACTTAGGATTACCTATGTTAGCTGGAAACTCCTTGTTTTTTTAAATGGCTGCATTCACCTAATGGATTCCAATTTCTTCCTTTCCTTGAGGGAGTGGGAAAAGTGCAAGTTTGGCTTTCATTTACACAAAACAATTTAAGCTGAGCACTCCACAAGACTATGGCTTTAAGAAAAAGTATTTTCCAAGCATTGTAGATAAAATTAAATATTCTTGATAAATATGAGTTCAGACCATCAATGAAATAAATGCTTTTTAGTCATTAGTCAGTTATAAGCCTAAAATGGAACTCTTAGCATAATTTCTCAGTTCTGAGTCTTTTACGGTAATTTTGTGTATATAATTTTTAAATCCTCTGCAGAAAAAATATTTTCAGGTACTTCTGAAACACATTTTTAAAATATTAAATACAAGAAAAGTCTTGAATATTTTCTTTAAAAGCTGAATATGCTATCTTCCTTTAAACGTTCACTGGAGAAGTACTCAATTCTAGGTAAGCAATCACTTCATCAATCAAGCGTTACTATTTAGGATTAAATTTGCAAATGTATCATTTTATGTCATGAAACATTTTAAGCATGCTGTTTTTCTCTATGAGCCCCTATTTCCCAGCATAGAGCTTAAGGTTACATGCATAAGAAACGTCTCAAAGTGAATAAAGACGGCCCACAAACTCACCTCTTTACTCTTGTGAAGAAATCCCTCTTGTTATTGGTGTGTTGTATATACTGTATTAGAAAATGATCCGCAACTTTCTTGTCAAACTGAGAGAAGACTATCTAATAAAAAGTAAATTCAGTCAAGACAGTCAATGTATATTCATGTAATTATAACTTTTAGAAAATGGTCAAAGTAGGCTAGGTGTGTTAGCTCATGCCTGTAATTCCAGCACTTTGAGAGACTGAGACAGGTGGATCACCTGAGACCAGGAGTTTGAGACCAGCCTGGCCAGCGTTACAAAACCCTGAACCAGGTGTGGTGGCGGGCACCTACAATCCCAGCAAGGCTGAGGCACATGAATTGCTTTAACCCAGGAGTAGAGGTTGAAGTGAGCTGAGATCATACCATTGCACTCCAGCCTGGGCGACAGAGTAAGAATCTGTCTTAAAAAAAAAAAAATCCTCTAAGTAGCCAAACATGACATTTGCATATGGCTGCCACCCCGCTGACATTTTGACCTTACAGGCACAGTAAACCTTCTCTTCACTGTTATCATCTGCTTGTACCAGAAGGCAGAATACTCCTTATTACTTCCCATTTTCTCGACTTGAAGCTTTCTTAACCTACAGTTTATTGGGCATTGAGGAAGAGCTATGAAAAAGGTATTACTTTTGTGGTTGATAATAAAATTATAGGTCAATATTATCTTTTATGGAAAGATTGCTGTTGCTCAGCAAACTAATTTTGAAACTGTACCTTAACTTTTATCACTAGGAAAACTATTTTTATTAAGAAAAGGAAAGATAATTTGACACTGTGAGTCTCTGAAAGAATGCAAGTATTTATTCATCCTAATTCAAATATGAAGACAAGATAAAATAAAGTCTTCATGTAAACATGAGGTGGCCAGGAAATGCAGTGTCATGTGTGTGTGCACACATACACACACACTCACTCAGTATTGAGAATTATGAAAATCCAAGCCACCTACTTTACTTTCTCTGTGTTTCTATCACTCAGATGATTCAGTAAAGTGAGGAAGAGAAGGGAATTTGCACCATAGCTGATAATCCACATGGTGCATAGTGTGGCGTTATCTGCGGTAATAATTCAGTTACATTTGTTTTATGCAGTCACTGTTTGTTGGCATGCATATACAGAACTATTCGATTAACACTTCAGCTAGTATCGCCACTTAATATAGTGGCGTCTTTTGTGCCACTAGAAAAGATACTTTAAAGTTCTACTTCCCAGTATTTCTGAATGTGATCTTATTTAAAAATAGATTCTTTACATAAATAATTAAATAAAAATGAGCTCATTAGGATGAACCCTAATCCAATATAACTGATATCCTTAAATAGGGGAAAACGTGGACTAGAGATAGACATGCATGGAGGTAGGATAATGTGAAGACACACAGGGAGAACATCATATGGAGGAAAAGGCAGATTGGAATGACGCATCCACAAAGAAATGAGCACCAAAGATTGGCAGCAAACCACCAGAAGCTAGGAGAGAAACACAGGCCAGATCATCTCTCAAAGCCGTCAGAAGGAACCATCTCTGCCGACACCTTCCTTTCAAATTTATAATTTCCAGAAGTGGGAGACTATAAAGTTCTGCCATTTAAGCATGCAACTGGTGATGCTTTGTTATGGCATCCCTGGGAAACACAGATGGGTTGTGAAGTAGAATCATGTTACAGCATTAAACTAGATCTTTGGCAGACAGGAAGTTATTGAAATACAGACTTGTGAATGAATAAATGATATCTTTTGAGAAACCAAAAATATATACAAAGCTTTTAAAAACTGGCTAGTTGTCAGTTTAAATTTGACTCAGAAACATTTCTTAGAGAACTCCATAAAATTTCCTGAGGTTGCATAAAAATGAACACTCGACCCTGTTTAGACCCATTAAAATGTGTCAGGACCTTTTTAACACTGCATGATGTTGACAATATTAAAGATTCAGTATGTTCATCAGACCTAAACCAAGGCAGAGAGGATTCTGCAAGCGTTTTCACTTTGTTACATTAAAAAAAAAATCAATGGCCAGGTGGGGTGGCTCATGCCTGTAATCCTAGCACTTTGGGAGGCTGAAGAGGGTGGATGACAAGGCCAGGAGATCAAGACCATCCTGGCCAACATGGTGAAACCCCTTCTCTACTGAAAATACAAAAAATTTATCTGGGTATGGTGGTACACGCCAATAATCCCAGCTATTTGGGAAGCTGAGGATGGAGAATGGCTTAAACCTGGAAGGTGGAGATTGCAGTGAGCTGAGATCATGCCAGTGCACTCCAGCCTGGTGACAGAGTGAGATTCTGTCTCAAAAAAAGAAAAAAAAACAAATCCATAGAAAGTATGCTTTTTAGACACACTGTTTCAATATTATATTAACTAGGCTTTTACTAGGGATGAGACATAATGCTAATGATTATTTCATAACTAGTAGGCTAGATTATGCTTCAGGAAGAAACAGTCCTCAAAACTAGATGGCATATCATACCAGGAGACTGATTTCTTCTCCAGCAGCATATCTATCGTAGGTCAAGTGGAGGCTCTGCCACAGACTTCTTCACTTCTGGAGGAAGGGCCACAAAGAAGCTACCATTTACATTTATCTTGTAAAAAGATAAAAAATGAGTGTTCTCTGAAGTCTTTGCAGACAATTAAATGTTCTGGTCTGAAATTGACACAAGTTACTTCTGTTCATAAGCAATTGGCCAGAACTAGTAATTTGCCCCCATCCAAGCATGAGGTGGCAAGGCAATGCAATCCTACTCTGTGCCTCGAATGCATATACTGTACATATTCCATAAACAGCACTAATAGCTGTCAGAATGATTTCACTTGCATGCATTTTGGAGTTACAGAATTGTGACTCAAAGCCAAAATTATATAGTTGGAAAGTGGTGCTTCTGAGATTTGGACCCTGATCTACCTAACTTAAGAGCTCCTAATATAGATACTATAATGTTTCTATATTTTTCACATCTGAATTTTTCTATGAAAATTGAAGTTGCAGTAGAAATGTTAAGATAATTAATGAAAGGTAAACGGTGGAAAATGAAATGAGTAAATGTAAAAAAAATGAAATTCCACATTTCATCTGTTAGTGACTTACCCTCTTCTTTGATATTTCATTTCATTTAATTTTCAAGAGGTACATTTTTAAATACCTTTGCTTTTTTATATGTATAACATATTCATTTTTTTATTTGTACTCAAGCAAAATGTTTTTTCCCCTAAAATCACATCCTGAGTCCCACAGAATTCTATAATGATATTGTTTATTTCTATGAAACAAATGGCTCCCTGCAGTATTACTTTCAGATGAGATCACATCAGCTCTCATAAGCTGAGACAAGTAGGGGTTGTGCACAAATGAGATCTCTGAGGAAAATCTAGATGCTGTAAGAAAATACTTTCAGGGACTCAATAAATAACATTTGGAGGTGATTAAATAACAACAAAAAGAATTCTTCAGTCTTAGCAATCTGTTAAAATTCAACATCACATTACTTATTTCAGATGAAATTTAACCAAAATTCTGGATTGTAACAATCTTTCTGTTCATTCTCATTTGTATAAGTTATAAAAACTTCAGGAACTAGCTAGATTTAAAAATTACAACAGAACACTAATATGTTGGTTTGCACTAATTTACTTACAACATGACAGAGGCTTTTTGTTCCTGTCAAGATTTTCTTAAATTTGTGTTACTAATAAAGTACTTCTGTTTCTCCCTCAATATACAAGTGAATTAAAACAAGGCTATATGCAGATACAGAACCCATACTGTGAATTGTTCATACTATTAAACTACATAAATGCATCAATTAATAAAATGTTAGGTGAGGACAGTTTTCAAGTCATGTCTTACAAAGGCATTTAGATTTGTTAGAATTGCTTGAATATGGGAATGGGAAAATGTAGCTCATGAGATTTCTGATTAATATGAGAAAGATCTTTATACAATTACAATTGTCCAACAATGTAAAAGGCTTTGGTAGATAGTACTGAGCTCTAAAATCTTAGAAAAGCTTTAAGCAAAGATTTAAACATTTCCATAGAATTACTGGAGAAGGAAACTGACCAAAAGACAGGAAGTTGTGTTTCCATTCTAAGATTCTATGATTCAGCTAATGATGCAATGTAAATACTCAGCAAACACGTTCAGCACTTAGCATTTCTCATGTCTGGACAGCCTGGCCATCCCAGAAAAAAAAACCTAATCAATTTAAGTAAATTCTATGAGCAAAAGATGTAGACATGGTCACCTCAAGATGTAATGTCAGTTTACCTTAGCTCTAAAAAATAGAAAAACAATGATGTTGGAAGAAGGGTTTTGAACAATCTGAGTCCCTACAGTAGAAGACAAAAAAAAAAATGACCAAATAAAATATGCAGAGAAAGAGGAGGTCACCTTAAATGAGAAAAAGGCAGACGGTAGAGAAAAAACAGTATTGAAGTTGGAAAAAAGGACATCCTACTGTCAGGTTGTACCCTGTTATCAGGCAAGTGCTTTGTAAAGAATATGAATAAAAGATTAAAAATCCCTTTTCAAAGATTGAGCTCCTACCAGCTCCCTAGGGAGGGGAGAAAGGGACTTAGCTGTTATGATGGTAGCTTTGAACATCTCAGGCACTTAGCTAGCCCCCTCCTGGGCCTAAAAAACCAAATCAAGTCCGTTAAATACTTAAGTATAAAAAGCTCTCTAAGTTTTATCCTTTGAATGTGTAGATTTTAATGGTAGCTTGACAAAGTTTAATAAACAATTCTGGGGGGTGCTCAGATATACAAAGTTCATAAATATGTCTTTATTGTTCTCAATTTAAAATACCAAAGTACCTCTCAAATACTATGGCATTTTAAAAACAACTTGTTTAGAAAAAGAATGTTATATTATTATAAGTCAAGATAAAGAGATTCATGAGGACTATAAATCTCAGAAAAAAACAATCTGCAAAGACCCAAAGAAAATCCCAACATAATATTAATGCATTACATAGTGCCTTTCAATTCAAATATAAAGGTCTCAGCACAAAGGACAAAATATATATAAGAGATCAATTTATACATCATTTGAATCAAGGCACTTCTATTTGACAAATTTGTCAGTGCCAGTAACAATGTATCAGGTTAACAGAAGAAGTAGTAGACAACTTACCTCATAAATATACCAGACTCTATATAGATAAATTGATACATTTTATTTAAATTTGATTAAAATGACTCTGAAAATCACCTCTCCCTCTCTTCCCCCCTCTCCTCTGTCTCTTTCTCCTCTCTCCTGTCTCTTTCTCTCTCTCCCCTTCTCTCTTCTCTCACCCCCTCTCTCTCTACCTCTCTCTCTCTTTCTACCCCCCAACTCTATCTCTCTCTCCTGCCACCCCAAAAATAACGGGCTTTGATGGTTTTGATAACAATATGCTGGAGAAAATGTAGAACTGGGAGGACTCTGATTTAAAGGAACATTTTTTCATAGATACTGGGAATCTGAGTATTGTGATGCATTTACCTGGATGGTTTGCCAGGACTTCAGAGGACTAAGAACTACAGAAAAAAACTATAAAGCCTCATATTTTAGTCAACAAACTTCTGAAACCCCCAGCACACCTTATATGTACCAGGCACATCTGCTTCTAGGCTGTCCATTGCCAAACTTCCTTCTGGAGACAATCTATCAGTCAGTACAGTATAGCACTTGACCTAAGTGAGAAATTGAGCCAAAGAAGTCATCACCAAGAAGCTGGCTCCAAATGTACAGCTTATTATTTATAACATTATCTAAGAGGTTAAGCAAAGCCATAATTGAGTTATTTTCAGCTTCTGTCTCTACAGGTCATTGTAAATATGCTTCCCATTGCTACTACTCCTTAATCTTTTATTCATTATTCCCCTTATATTTGTGAACATTCAACCTCCATTACAGTGTTTGAAAATCACAGTGACCTTAATAAGATCAAAAAGATTATCAAATTGCATATTATATATATTGGCATATAGGCATGAATTATTTAGTATTTTTACAATTTGAAGTGTCATTTACCCAATCCTTGTTAAGTGGAGGGTGTTCAGTAGTTCAGTCATAGTAAAGTATGAACTGTAAAACAGCACTTAGAACAACAGAAAGGTGATTGAAATGGTCATTGTTGGATTTCTTTTATGCATACTGAGAGGTGCCTTCTTTCTTTTGTGTCATCATCCTGACCTCACACACATAATAACTAGGTAGGACCTGGGTGATTCAAAAGGCTCTTGCGATCCAATTGCACATTGATTCTTCTTTTTCTAAGTCAGTAGAGTGGCTAAAGCAAGTATCATGTGAGTTTAAATGTGGTGACTACATTATACAGAAACAGAAATGTACATTTTCTTTCGTTGCTTCTAAGAAGAGACAGTGAATAAAAACAATTCATCCACAGTCATTTATCTGGCAGGCATTTAACAATTGTTTAGTTCAGAATTTCCATACCCTAGTTCAGTGAAGCTTGAAATCACAGTATTATTTCTCATTTTGCTCATATGTTATCTGTATGCTTGAATGTACTGCTAAATGGATTTGAATGTGAACTATCAGTACTAAGTAGAAAGTTTCTTTTGCATGATTAGAGCATCTTTCATGTAAATATTCTGGGTGTGCTAGAAATTTTTATAGTGCTTGTTAGATTATTGTTTTATGCTTCTTTCTTCAGGGTTTCTGAGAAGAGGGCCCTACACTAACAGTCTAGATAACACACAGAAATATGCGTTTTGTTTATAATGTTATGTTAATTCATAAAATACTATGTATTTTCAACAATTTTGAAGTATTACTCTACAGGCAGACCTCATTTCAAGGAGGTCACATTGTGTCTAAACTTCAAATTAAAATTACCAACATGGGCTCACTTGCTCCTGCCTGCTCACTGACAACACCACCAGTTATGTAGTTACTTAAAAGTTGCAGCAGCTCAAAGGTACAAGATTCTGATGTGGGCAATTAGCCTGCCTTCCTTCTCCTGAGATAGGTATCATGTTATTCAGTACAAATCTATGAAACAGACTCAAAGGCAAGGCAGCAAATCAGGTAAATTAGAAGAGCAGAATGGAAGTAAGAGTTAAATAATGAGTGTTTTAAATACTTATAAAATTGCATAGCTAGAAGGCATCTTGAATGTGATTTAGTTTAATTATCTAATTCTGTGAATAAGAAATTTAGGACTCATAGATTAAGTTAGCCAATGAAATACAAAAATAAGCTTTAGTTGAACAAGAGAGGTTGTTAAAAAACGACACCACCATACAACTGCCCTCAGAGAGGAGTAGCCAGGAGTTTCATACACATTGTCCAAAGACATGTAGCAAATTAAGGCTTAATATAGTATGAGTTTCATTCAGAAAGGATCAGTGTGACACGATGCCATGGCTGACATGGCAACAAAAGCACAAAACTTTTGAAGATGAGTAGTTGTGGTTCCTAATGGCCCAGTGGCAATGACCCAAGCCAATGGATAAAAATATGGGAAGACTTGATAATTTTTCTAGAAAAATAGGTGATATGTTAAAACTCTTACAAACTGGGCTACATTTTAGGCCATATCTGCTGTTTTAAGACAAATTTAGAATGCTCAGTGGTTTTAAGTTGGTAGGCCAGCAATATCAGCACAGAGAAAGCTGCATAAGAGTAGACATTAACATTTTCAGAAATTATTTCAGTCTTACTGATCACTTCTATTTTAATGTAGTTTTAACTTGCCTGCTCTGTGTTTGTACTTTTGTTTTTGTGCCCCATGTACTTTCATTTAAATTCCAACACTTTAAAAATCAGGAAAATTCACATTAAAACCTGGATATTTGGCTTTTTTTTTTTTTTTTTTTTTTTGAAGTCTCTGTCATCGCCGAATTTAAAGTGCAGAGGTGCAATCTCGGCTCACTGCATCCTCCACATATCAGGTTCAAGCGATTCTCCTGCTTCATCCTCCCAAGTAGCTGAGATTACTGGAGCCCTCTATCATGCCCGGCTAATTTTTGTATTTTTAGTAGAGATGGGGTTTCACCATGTTGATCAGGCTGGTCTCAAACTCCTGACCTCAGGTGATCCGCTAGTTTTGGCCTCCCAAAGCACTGGGATTACAGGTGTAAGCTACCATGACATGCCGATATTTAGCTTTTCTTTTCTCCCTATTGTTTTTCATCTTAAAACGAAGGATCAGATATAACTTAGTCAGCACACTTGAGCTATTGATTTTGTTGTATCTAGCACATCTGTTACTTGCAGGCTTTCGAGTTTCTGTATCTCAATTTGTACTACATAGGGATAATCAGTAACATCATAACACATATTCTAATTATCATTTCATTGCATTCATGTTTTGAAGGATCATTGTCTCTGTAACTGTATATTATTAACTGTTTAGGCCATTTCTAAAATAGTAGCTGTGATATATTGTAAAAACCTGTTGAAATTACCCTCCCTGTATCCAAGCCTTTTATGTTGTAACACTGTAGTACTATCTGTTTGTGACTCTAATCTTAGTCATATAACTTGCTCTGGCAAGTCCTATTTGCCACAAATGTAAGGATACTTGCTACATGCAGAGGTAGGAAAAAGCACTTGGACGTTTCTGTTTTGCCATTCTTGAATCTCTGCCAATGCTAGACATGCCCATGGTGGTCTGCTGGAGCATAAAACGTGTGAACTACAGCTGAGCTGTACTAGTTGTTCCTACTGAGGCCATCCACATTTAGCCAACAGCCAAATGAAGAGTGTGCATGTGTGTAAGTCCAGCTCACTCCAGAGCGGCAGAAATGCCCAGCTGAGCCCAACTAAAAAGTTAACCTATGAGTTTGTGAGCTAAATAAAAGTTCACTGTTTTATTTCACTGAAGTTGATATGACTTGTTGAGCAGCTCTGTTGGAACAATAAATGACAATTACAGAAAGAAATTTTTACCTAGAAGTGAAATACTATTGTAACAAAACATAGCACACTTCGGACTTGCTTTGAGATTAAACAACATGGGACAAAGAAACTGTTAGGGGAAGTAAGAAACATGGCAAGAAAGCTATTATTGCAAGGATGAAAAAATGGCAATTCATATTTTGTAGTGGCAAAAACTTTGGCAAAATTGTTACCCGTGCTGCATTGAAAGAAACAATATTTCCTTAATGAAACTTTACACTTGGGAGAAGTTATTTTTAGATAAAATGTTGGTAGCATTTCCTAAGTTGTTTTCTTTTTCTAAGAATAAATATATACAACAAGGAAAGAGAAAAAGAAAAAAAAGAAAGAAAGAAACAAAGAAAGAGGGAGGGAGGGAAGGAAGGAGGAAAGAAAGAGAAAGAAAGAAAGAAAAAGAGAAAGAAAGAAAGAAAGAGAAAGAAAGAAAGAAAGAAAAAGAAAGAAAAGAAAGAAAGAAAGAAAGAAAGAAAGAAAGAAAGAAAGAAAGAAAGAAAGAAAGAAAGAAAGAAAGAAAGAGAAAGAAAGGAAGG
>CAUYQU010095673.1:0-36751 GCA_963574635.1 Cheracebus regulus
TAAAATCTCTTCCTCTTTCTCTTTCATTTTTTCTTTCTTTTGCTGTTTCTTTCTTTCTCCTTTTCTCTCTTTTTCTAAAATCTCTTCCTCTTCCTTTCTCTCTTTCATTCTTTTTATTCTAAAAAAAAAAAAAAAAAAAAGTCTTTTTTATCTTATTCTATTGTTTTATTTATTTATTTATTTTTGAGAGGGAGTCTCACTCTGTCACCCAGGCTGGAGTGCAGTGGCACGATTTCAACTCACTGCAATCGCCGCTTCCTGGGTTCAAGCAATTCTCCTGCCTCAGCTTCCAGAGTAGCTGGGATTACAGTTGCCCACCACAATGCCTGGCTAATTTTTGTTTTGTTTTATTTTAATTAAAAATGAGGTTTCTCCACGTTGGCCAGTCTGGTCTCAAACTCCTGGCTGCAAGTGATCCACCCGCCTCAGCCTCCCAAAGTTCTGGGATTACAGGGGTGAGCCACCACACCTAGCCTTATTCTTTTAATTGTATATAAAGTGAATTTGTCACAAACATTGGCTGTCTCTCTTAGACTAGATTTCTTCGTATGTTTTGGACTATGTATTTCAGCTCATCTTAGGTGAAATTTTTTTCTCTTTCATCCTTTCCTGCCAGTCTCCAGGCTTTGGGTTGTTTCTGCCTGGCCTCTCAGAGCACTCAACTTCTACTTCTAGTGGTGGCTAACAACTACCTCTCTCTCCCATACACTGTGTGGTATTGCAGGTATTGATGATCTGCCAATGTGTGGGGCTTGCCTAAGATTTTGGTTGTGTGCTTTTACAGTTTCTTTCTTTCCTGGGTTCAAAACTTCACAGAAGTAATAGCCCTAAGGAGCTTTCCAGCCTCCTGTGTGAACCAGGGGAGCTTCATTCAATCCCCTAGTTTCAAGAAGCTCCTGATCCCTTTCAGACCTACAGCCCAGCAAGGCCCAGAACCAACCCCAATTATAGCTCTGTGGGTTTGTTGTGTTTCTGATACATGGAAATATCATTCTTTATTATTGAGATACCAAATGCTTTTATTTTCTATTTTTATACTGCTATATGGAGCAAAGATGGCATTTCAAAGAATACATTTATAATACCTACTGATCTGTATTAGTGAGTTCTTGCACTGCTATAAATAAATACCTGAGAGTGGGTAATTTATAAATAAAAGAGGTTTGATTGGCTCACAGTTTTCAGGCAGTACAGAAAGCATAGTGGCATCTGTTCAGCTTCTTGAGAGGCCTCAGGAAACTTACAATCATGGCCAAAGGCAAAAGGGGAGCAGCACTTCACATGGCTGGAGAAGAAGCAAGACAGAGAAGGGGCAGCTGCCATACACTTTTAAACAATCAGATCTCATGAGGACTCACTACGGGACGACAGCACCAAGGGAGATGGTGTTAAACCATGAGAAACCACTCCCATGATCCAATCAACTCCCACCAGGCTCCACCCCCAACACGGGGTATTACATTTCAACATGAGATTTAAACAGGGACACAGATCCAAACCATATCACTGACACACCGATTCTGACAAAAAAAAAACTGCTTTGTTATGTTTTTAGGGCCCAGGTAGGTAAACAGAATGATGTAGCCTTTCAGTTTCTAGTCTGGCATGTAAGAAGCTTGGAAGTCATCGCTCTGTCCTAACAACGAGTAAAAAGCTGAACAAATTTAAATCAGTTACTTTTCTTAGATCTATCTGAGAAGTGAGGTCACATCAAACTGCTGCCCTTAAAGCTGGAGAGACAGATAGTTGGTTACAGAGATTAATAACTGACCAGAGCAGAGCTCCATGAGCAGAAACCTCCACAGGAAAGGATAGGAAAACCTGAACTATAACTGAAGAGTTGCTGAAGCCTTGATGTGGACAGGTCTGAGAGTTAAAAACTGCAGAGGGGCCATTCCATTCACAGGAGCAACCTCATGCTTTTGTGAGTTCTCCACAATCTCTACTGGGTTCTCACAATGAAGGCTGGAGAGAAATCCACTGAGACTTCCTTCAGGGGGAGAGGAAAGGGAGCCATTTTAAAATATGCCAAAGCATTCTGTGCATCTTAACAAGGTCTACTCTCTAGAGTAACTAACCAGTGCCTACCCTAATGGGTTATTTCAGAGCCTAATCAACCGAGAGTAAGGGAAAAACCCAGCTGCAGCCCTGTCTAGCCATCCTGTGCCATCTAAGGCAAAGGAGAGCACTGAGAAGCACTTATGAGATTCACAGCCCAACGGCGCAGACTTCTATCCCCACACCTTACACCACATCGCTAAAGATCTATTTACTGGAATTACTTTCACCCAGTATGTCACGTCTAGCTTTTAAGAAAAGATTACAAGGCATACTAAAAGGCAAAAGACACAATCTGAAGACAGAGAGCCTCAGAACCAGACTCAGATATGGCAGAGATGTTGGAATTATTAGATGGAGTTTTGATTGTTTTTGTTTTTGTTTTGAGGCAAGGTCTCATTCTTTCTTGCAAGCTGGAGTGCAGTGACACAGTCACAGCTCACTGCAGCCTCAATCTTCTGGCCTCAAGCAATCCTCCACCTGAGCTTCCCAAGTAGCTGGCACTACAAGTGCATGCCACATGGCCAGCTATTTTTTTTATTTTTTTGTAGAGGCAGGGTCTCACTGGTCTTAAACTTTGGGCCTCAAGCAGTCTTCCTGCCTCAGCCTCTGGGAGTGCTGAGATTACAGGCATGAGCCACTGTGCCCAGCCCAGATCAGGAATCTGAAACAACTATGACTATGTTAAGGGTTTTAATTTAAAAAGTAGAAAACATGCAAAGACATATGGGTAAAGTAAGCAGAGGGATGGTTACTCTAAGGATCAGAAACAAATGCTAGAGATCAAGAGTACTGTAACAGAAATGAAGAATGCCTTTGATGGTCTCAATAGTAAACTAGACATGGCTAAGGAAAGAATCTCTGAGCTTGAGAATACGATAGTAGAAACTTCCAAATTTGAAGAGAAAAAGAAAACGCTGAAAAAACAGAACAGAATATCCAAGAACTATAGAACAACTAGAAAAGGTATAACATATGCATAATAGGAATACCAGAAGCAGAATGATGTATAATAATCACATTCACATATATAACCAATTTAATGTCATCTTCTAAGTTCTTCTGGAAGACAATGGCCCTCACTGTAATTCTTTGTGAAATTTCTTCATAACTAGGTTATAAGCCTCACCAGAAAAGCAACTTTGAAGTCACACTTCATATGCAGCAATGTAAAGACCATGTGAACTCTCATGTTAAAGTACTTTCAATAAGGTCTAAACAAGTGGTTGCAAACCCTCAGCACACCTGCTGTGGTTGATGTAGGTAACTGTTTGCTATATTCTATCCCACCATACCTTGGCAGTACCTCATGATCCTTCTCAACACAACACATTAGGTAGTCATTTCCAAGTTTCTGGAGTTAGCCCACATAATACATTCTGTTTACCAAGATTTCCTAAGGTGTTTCTGTGGCAACTTCCTTCTACAAAACATTAATTTGTGAAAAACAAAAAGATTAATAAGGTCACATGAATTTGAAACCACTAAATCAAAATTATACACATTCCTTTTTTTGATTGTGAGACTTCATAATATACATAAGTCTCTATTTTCTAAACTTTCTAAACCAGAAAGGAGCAGCTTGTAAAACAAGCATGCCCTAGAGCATACTTTGACAAATATTATTCTAGAAATATTCATGGATACATTGTTCACAGGAAAGTAGAGTTTGGGAAGGGTGCCTAATGTTTTTAGGTTAGTGCTATGGTACAGAGGTTTGTAGATTTTCTCCACCAAGGCCAAATGCTAAATATATTGGACTTTGCAACCTATAAAGTATCTTTCTGCTACTCATCTCTGCTGTTGCAGCACAAAAACAGCCATAATCAATGCTGGGTGTGACTGTGTTCCAATAAAATTTTGTTTACCAAAAGAGAAATGTGGGTTGTAGTTTGCCAACCCCTGCTACAAAGAATAATAATGATACTTTGTCCTAAAACATTTTTATTCAACAAATACTGAGTAGCTACTGTGTGTTTTTTGGTTCTGTAAATGTTGTTGGATGCATGAATATAGTAGTCATCTCTTATGTGTGGGTTATATATTCCAAGACCCCCAGTGGATGCCTAAAACCACAGAGAGACCCGAACCCTGTATATGCTGTTTTTTCCATCTGATAACCAAGACGGTGGTTGTGACTAGCAGGCATGTAGCATAAGTAGGTAGTGTATATAGATAGCGTGAATATATTGCACAAAAGGATAAGTCCTATCCCAGATGGACAGCATGAGATTTCTTCATACTACTCACAATGGCATGCAATTTAAAACTTATAAATTTTTTGCTTCTGGAATTTTCCATTTAATATTTGCAGTCCAAGGGTGACCATCGGTAACCAAAACCACAGAAAGCAAAACAACAGATAGAAGAAGGCTACTATAGATGAATTAGTGTGTGGGGAGAGACCAAGGTGTTTAAGGCACACTGTACAAGTTCTAAATCTTTACGGTTGACATTTACTAATGGTTTTTCACTTGGCCTTTTGTAAAATTATTATTTTTGCATCCCCATTCCCAGAGGAGGGAACTGAGACTCAGACTTCCTTTGGTGGCCATGCCAGAGGTGGCATCAAGGCATACAAGACGCATAGGCACACCACCAGTATAGCTTTTCTAAGTCACTGATGCTTTGTGTGTCAGCTTGACACGGCCCCAACTTATGGTGTAAGTCCTACAAATGTTAAAACCACAATAAAAACATCAGGAAAAAATAATTAATTTGCTTTAGGTAATCGAACCCTACAGTGTTTATGTTCCAAGATGGGATCCATTCTTAAGCTGTTCAAAGAAACTGATTACATCTTTTTCCCATATCCACCTCTCTAGTCCTCTGCTGAACTTAAAACCTGCCCAGTAGCAAGGAAAGATAAAGGCACCCTGTGTTTTGTTTTTTTTTTTTTCCATGCTTTGTTTCGAAACTCAGATGGAAAAGCTTTATTTAGATTTGGCTAGCCTTTATCCTGCAAAACTTTCCAAACAAAGGCTTCATGGCTTGGAGTTTTTCCAGGTCCTGTGATTCCTGTAAATCAAGTTAACCCAAGGCAAGTTTGGGCTTTGTTCAAATCCCCACCATCCTCCGCTTCATGCCTTTTTTCCATGCCTGCTGTTTAGACTACAGATTCTGATATCTGCAACCCACAGTTAGGTTAGGCTATGAAAGAGAATCCCAAGATGGCAAGTATTTAGCATCTGAAAACTACAGAAGCAGGGAAAGGGAAACGATTTATAATGAAAAGAAGGGGTGCCCCCATGATTACTTTCTCAAGCTCTGTTTCACCATCCTTTCTCATTGTAACCTTTTTGAATAAGTACTAGGAATTAGCCTGTTTCTAACAAAAGAAGCCACTGAAGCCCCCTTACCCACCCCGCCCTGCACCCCCATAGCACAATACACTAAATTGCTAATGTGAAACAATTAGCATTGTGGCCAGACATAGGGCTCCAATTCAAAAAAGGGCTGTGTCTCTTGAAATTCCTTAGGCTTGGCTGCCCTGCTGGCCACAGAACCAGCCACCAGAATGTTTAATAGAACAAATACTCTCTGCCTAAACCATTTGTTTCTCTTTCTAGAATTCCTATGGAAATTTTCTTATGAAACAGATCTGAGAGCCTTTTGAACAATTGTCTTCCACTCCCCTATTCCCAGTCAGAGCAGATGAAAGCAAAAAAAAAAAAAAAAAATGCTCTCAGATCACACAAGCAAAATTGGGCCTCATAAAGGCTTATAAGAGCTGGAAAAAAAAAGTGGGAACCATTCTTCAATTGATTCAAATGTCTGATCTAAATGAAAGCAAATTCCTGGGATTCCCCTTCAGCTGGCATCATTCACCACAGCCATACGTATTGCTACCACATCCACCAACAAGGATTGTCACCACTCATAAACATCTGTGGATTTAACTCACCCCAGAGCTCTGAAGAGTGGGAAATCCAGGCATTTGTTATTTCTGCGGAACAAACCAACCTTGACCCAACAAGGGACAAAAACAAGGCAAAGCAAATTAAATGACAGGAGCTAGGTGTGACTGATGGAAGGCAGAATATAGAGACAGGGAGAGGATTTGTTCTTGGGAATGTGTAATATCCAGTACAGAACACCTGACTGGCTTTAACAGCCATGTCTAATAAGCACAATTTTTTACTTACTAAAAACTCCAATTTGATGGCTTAACCTGTGTTTGTTTTTTCCCTCCACATCAAGGAATAACACACTTCACCATGGCTTGTCACATGTGACTTGCATTAATTAGTTGTTCAATCTGTAAACATGACACTCTAGGACTAGACATTTTCTGAAATCCTCTGGCACTACAATTCTATGAATCATTTTTTACCTTTATTGTTTCAGAAAGTGATATGGCATCTTTTCCCTTCCCTAAGATTAAGAAAAAGAATTCACAGAAATTAAAGCAGGCCCAGTTTCACCTATGAAGGAAAAATACCTACCATTTTCTGATGGAGATACATATGCCAGTTTATTAGGGGCAAAATACACAAGACTTCATTGTTCCCCTTCCCCCAGCCCTGGCATCTTGGGCATTTCACACTTCCTTCAGGAAATAACAAAGAATATAAGCCAAATTAAGACTCAGATCAGTTTTCACACAGTATCTGTTCGGAATGCTAAAAATAGATAGCAAAGAGTCATCATAATTAATGTTGAAGTTTAACTGTAAATTTCAATTACCATATTTCTGTAAAATTTAATTTGTATATCTCAGCAATAGTAAGAAACTTTTTTTCACATTTAACATCTTTGAAATTGGAATGCAATTTTACATTCCAGGGAGTTGCATTTTACAATTCCTTTCATCAAGGTACCATCATGATGTAATTGCCATTGCTGAAGTATATACAGCATTGGTCACACCTGTTCATATGAATGTCATCATCTCTATTGAGTGATGTACAGCCTGGTTGCTATGGTTTGAATGTCCCTTCCAAAACTCATGTGGAAACAACGTGGATATTGAGAGATGCGGCCTTTAAGAGGTGAGTGGACGTGTCAGCATGTTAGCACACTCAGTCCCCTCACCATGTGATGCCCTGCACCGCCACATGGCTCTTCAGAGTCCTCGCCAGCAAGAAGGACCTCACTAGATAGAGCCCCTCAATCTTGGCCTTCTTTTCTCCATAACCATAAGAAATAAATTCCTTTTCCTTTTATAAACTACTCAGTTTCAGATATTCTGTTATAAGCAACAGAAAATAGACTAATATATCAGTACTACAGCACTGAATATAACTATGATTTGACATTTAGATAAAAGATTTCAAGAATGTAGAAAGACACAGAAAACAGAGCACAGGCGTATAAATTTGGCATAAGTAAAATAAACAGTCTATTGTGTATATACAGAGACATAAAAACTGAGCAGAAAATATTCATTGTAGGAGAAAAAGAATGACTATGCTTCCATATTTTCTCATAAAGAAATAACAGATGCTTTACAGGAGCTAAAAAAGAAGATGTTCACAAGAAGATGATGTCATAGTTTGTTATTAAGGTGTGTGCAAAATGATTTCCTGTCACAAGGCAAGGAAGGCAACTGGGGGCAGGACAAATTACCAAACTCCTTGGAATGGCTGAGAGACATTTCAAAGCAGTAAGAGGTTGCTATGACCAATTCGTATGGAGTTGTTTCTTTTTATTCTCTTTCTTACTTAGGAATACATAAAATAATGGTGAGACTTGCAGTTGATGGAAACTTAGGGTTGATAGGCTGATTCGGTTATGTTGATTCAGCCTGATAACTAACTGCATATGAAGTAGACCTTGATAACAGATTGAAGTATATGTAGCATTGTACTCATATACATACGTGGAAATTATCCTCTGTGATCTCCAGCCCCTCAACCCCCCAGAGTCAGCAAGACCACTGACTGCTCTTCCCAGCTAACTTCACATCTATGCCCACTCAGCTCAGGCCCCCCAAATTAGTCCTTTCACCATGTTCTTACCAATACCTTAAAGACCATTTTTTATCATTATGATTTTCTATCTTGGTTCATGGCTTCTGCATGTACCTAGCTACTTAATTTCAAAAAATAAAGCTTTCTGGTTCATAGTAGATGCTCAATAAATGCCTCTTTCTTTTATCATATGCCTCCTTCCCAGCTCACAAATCCCCCCTTCTGGGCCTAACCACACTCCGTGATTTCACAGAGCTCATACAACCGGCTTTCTCCAACACCAATGACATTCACACTCAAGGTTCCCTGTTTTCAAAAAAATTTGCTTCCACCCTTTCTTTCTAGCAACTTGGTAGAATAGGAAAATATAATTTTTAGTTTGCTTTTTGCCACTTTATTCAAATGCCTTTTCTGTAAACAAATCTCAGGGAAAAAAATCTATAATGGAATTCTACTACCTCTTTCTGGTTTTAATTCTGCTGAATGTCTCAGCAACACTTGATACCATTTAAAACTTCCTCATTCCTGAAATTTTCTCCTTTCTGACTTCTGAAATGCCATTTTTTCTTGGTTTTCTTCCAAAGTTTCTGAAAACTTCTTTGGTTACCCTTTCCGGAATCTTTGCCTCTATTCAGCCCTCAAAAGTAAACTGCTCCATTGTATGTACATTTCCATATTATCTCATTCCAAATCTTTATTTCCAATTCTAGCCTGAGCTCCAAACAGCATTTCAAACCAGTCTCTTGGAAATCCTCATCTAGCATCCCAAACTAAAATAAACTCCTCTATATTCTGACTGTTCTTACACACAAATACTCAGTTAAGACCACAATTATCTTCACACACCAAGTAAGAAACCTCAGCATCATCTTATACTCTTTCTTGTTCAACTCCAATGGTAAGTACCACCCAGTTCTGTTAAGTCAAATTCTGTAAGATCTCTCGAATCGAATCCTTTTTATTTTTATTCATTTATACAAATGTTTAATGAACACTTTCTCTTGGGAATGGTTCTGTAAGGTCCCAATGATAACCCTCTCCTCCTTCTAAGTTTGATACTCAGAGATAGATTCATTCTTTAGATAGAAATTAGAGCATATGCAACCCAAATGAGGCTCTCTACCACCATACACACAAATATACACATGCATATGGGCACACGCACATGCGTGCACACACACGCACGCACGCACGCAAATCCCAAATTTGCAATCCATCTAAAAGGAAAGTCTGCAAAGTGGATGTGCATCCAGTAAGCTACATGGGGAATTATGTGCCATCTTGCAACGCTTGAACCTAGAAAGCTTCTAGAAAACAGGCTCAGGAACATCAATCAGGTTTGCTTACTTAATTAGCAATCAGGCTTGCTTACTTCATGGAGGAGTTCAATAGAAGAACATATCCACAATAAAGGCTAGCCTAAAATACAGCTCAGAAGAGCATTAGCTGCTAAGAGCAAATTCCACAATATCACAAATCAGAAACATAATTCTTATTTTGTGAAAAAGGTGGAGTATAAAATGAAGAGAGAGAATGTAATTGGAAATGTTACTGTAATGCTCTTACCTGATAAGTGGAGTGAAAGTCCTATATTTGTTTTCTGAGGCTACTATAAAAAATTATAACTAAGCCAGGGCCAGTGGCGCTAACTTGTAATCTCAGCGCTTTGGGAGGCCAAGGTGAGAGGATCGATCCCTTGAGCCCAGGAGCTTGAGTTCAGCCTGGGCAACACAGGGAGGCTCTAACTCTATTAAAAAAAAAAAAAAATACTACCAACTCGGTGGTTTGGTGACTTAAACAACAGAAGTTTATTCTCTCACATTCTTAAGGGCCAGAACTTTAAAATCAAGATGTTGAGGGGCTTGGTTCCTTCTGGAGGCTGTAAGGGAGAATCCATTCCTTACCCCTCTCCTGGTTTCTGATGGCTCCTGGCAATTGTTGGTGCCCTTTGGGTTACAATTGTATAACTCTATTCTCTGACTCTGTCTTAACATGTCCCTGGCCACGGTGTTTCCCTGTGTGCTCTGTGTCAAATCTCCTTCTCCTTTCTGTCAGAAGGACACTAGTCATTGGATTTTGGGTCTATCCTAAGTGTAGGATACTGTCATTTCATGATGTTTAAGTAATTATATCTACAAAGACCTTATTTTCAAATAAAATCACATTTGTAGGTACAAGAAGTTAAAACTTAGACATATCTTTATCTTTTGGGGGACACCTAACTATCCACTACAGGTCCTTATGAAAGCATGAGCACAGGGATTCTTCCCCTACTTCTCTTTTATTCCAGGAACTGTACCAGGCACCAGAAACACAGAAATGAGTAAAATCAGTGCAGTCTCTGTCCTCACACTCCCTGACCTTTCACTTTTCCTACTGCCAATGCCTGATCAACTAAAATGGTCTTCTAAATTTTTCTCCTGGTCTCAATTCTAATTAGTGACAGATCAGATTTGAAGACATGCACATTAGTCAGAACAGGCAAGGTTATGCTGCAACAACAAATAACCACTGTATTTCAGTGTCTTTTTTTTTTTTTTTTTTTTTTTGAGATGGGATCTTGTTCTGTCACCCAGGCTGGAGTTCAGTGGCATGATCATAGCTCACTGTCACCTCAAACTCCTGGGCTCAAACAATCCTCTCACCTCAGCCTGCCACATTCTGCTAGTTTCTCAAATTTTTGAGAGAGACAGAGTCTTGCTTTGTTGTCCATGTTGGTCTCGAACTCCTGGGTTCAAGCAATTCTCTTGCCTTAAACTCCCAAAGTGCTGGGATTACAAGCATGAGTCATCATACCCAGTCTTCTCAGTGACTTAAAACAAAAAAGGCTTGTGTCTCCTTATTCATGTCCCTGAAAGAATAGCTGAGTCTTCTCTGTTTTTCTCACTTAAGGACCAAGTCTCATGCTTCCATAAAACGTAAGGCAGAAAAATGAAAAATGGCAAATCGGACAGTGGCTCTTAAAGTTTCTATCCAGACGTGGCACGTGTTACTTTCACTCATTACTCATTAGCATTGGTCCAAGTGAGTCATGTGACCTTGACTCATCTCAAAGTTATACACAGAAATATGTAATCCTAATATAGGCTTAGAAGCATGAAGAACTAGCAATATTCAGTGAAGATCTCTAATAACTACCACGATCATCCTTATGTTTCAGTATCTCTAATACATACGCCTTGCTTGCAGATTAAAGTTTACACTCCTCAGCATGGCATTCCAGGCTTTATATAGAAATCCCAGTCTCTATTTTCTGCTTCACTTCTGTCACTAATGCTCCAGCATTTTGACTACTCAAATTTCCTGCCATGCTTTGCCCTCTCTAGCCTTCAGGTATTTGTTCACACTGTTCCCTCCACCAGGAACAACCTCTGTCCTTACTCATTTTCCAAGTTTCTTCTTAAAGGTTATGTCTTCTCCGAAGCCTTTTTCTTAGGTAGAATTAATCCCTCCATCTGTGATCCTATTTCATTTTTACATAACTTATTCCTTCACTAATTTATTTCCTCAAGAAGTAAACCACGTGCCAGGCACTGTGTTGCAATAAAAAAAGGGCATAGCCGCAGTCCTCCAAAGTTTATTGCCCAGTAGGGGAGAAAATAATGTAACAGGCAATTACAACACAGAATTTCACATGCCACTTGAGGAGAAGGATGAGGTGCTATGGGAGCCCATTAGCCAAGAAAAGGTCTGGGGAGGAGAAAGATGCAGGTGGAGGAAAGCTTGTATAAAGGCCCATAGAGAAGAGAACTCATGATCACTTTGGAGAACTGAAATATCTGCCTAAATAGAGTAGAAATGCGTGGCACACACTACAAAGTGAATTGAAGACGACGCCGTATCTTGAACTGGAGAACAAGACAGTCTCATTTCCTGTGTTCACAATTCAGCAGAGTAATTGGTTACTTAATTTGGCCTCTTTGACCTATCAGTTTCTGAGATCTGAGAGGGATATTTCTCTTTGTTGTTATCATGTTGGTGGGTTTTGTTTTGTCTTGTTTTGCTTTTTTGAGACATAATCTTGCTCTGCCATCCAGGCTGGGGTACAGTGATGTATGATCACAGCTCACTAGCCTTGACTTCCCAGGCTCCAGTGATCCTCCTACCTACCTCAGCCTTCGGAGCAGCTGGGACTACAGGCACACGCCAATGCCCAGCTCATTTTTCTGTGATTTTTGGAAAGAAGGAGTTTCGTCATGTTGCCCAGGCTGGTCTTGAACTCTTGAGCTCAAGCGATCCTGCTGCCTTGGCCTCTCAAAGTGCTGGGATTACAGGTGTGAGCAACAGCACCTGGCCTTCCTCTTCATTTTGTAATGCTACTGCCTATTATTATGTGTTGTCTTTTTTCTTTATTAATTTTTTTCCTGAATATTCTATTCATATTCTACTAATATAGTATTATTAATTTTGTTATATCGACTTAAAAAATTAATATACCATTTTCTCTCTTTTCATTTTTAATCATTCTATACCATTTTATGTTTATAAACAACAAATAATTATATCTTACTTTTTAGTCCAGAGATTGTTGAATTCAATATTAGAAAAGTGAGCTTCACCTGTATCTATTTTGTATAATTTTGAATATATTTACACTGTCCAGGTGCAGTGGTTCACTCCTGTAATCCCAGCACTTTGGGAGAGCAAGATGGGTGGATCACATGAGGCCAGGAGTTCAAGACCATCCTGGCCAACGTGCCAAAACCCCGTCCCTACTAAAAATACAAAAATTAGCCTAGCGTTGTTCGGGGTGCCTGTAATCCCAGCTAACTGGGAGTCTGAGGCAGGAGAATCAGTTGAACCTGGAAGGCAGATATTGCAGTGAGCTGAGATCATGCCACTGCACTCCAGCCTGGGTAACAAAGCCAGACTCTGTCAGGAAAAAAAAAAAAAATATATATATATATATATATATATATATATATATATATACACACACACACACACACACACAGATACACATACATATGTCTATATATACCCACTGATTTCTACCACATTTACATTGTATTTTTTGTCATTTTAATTTTTTGTTTTTGCTGTTTCATTAAACAGATCAGTTTTATAAACTTCTCACTTTTCCCTTTCCAGTGTAGATGTTAAGCATTTTGTGTTTATCATACATTCTTACAGTTATAATATGCTGACAAAGTGAAAGGTAATCAGTATTTCTTTTCTCTACGGAAAAAGGCAAGGACCTTAGCACAGAGTAACTTCCTCCAGACTTCCTCTGTCTCAAGGTTTCCAAGTTACTGTGGAGTATTTCTAGCTTCTTTTGAAACACAAAACACAAAAACAATTGTCCTTGTTATTTTATGGAAAATACTTTCTGAAATTGTGTTCGACATTTTATTGCTTCCTTTGTTCATCATTGTTTCTTGTACTTTATCATTCCACCCTGCCATCATTTATCTTCTCACTGAACCCCAGGGCTTGAGCCCCAGTCCAATGATACTTTAACCCAGGGCTGGTTGAAGAATCACCCTTGGATAGGTACCTAGGGTCCCTGCGTTGTAACCCAGAACTCTAGAGCATCCCTCTGGCTCTTCATCTACAGTGCCTATCCCCAAGAGCCAAGCAATTCAGGACCCCAAGAGGACACCCCACCTGAGCAGGCACCTCTGGTCCTCCCCTGAACCATGTTTCAAAGGAATTTCCTTTGAAATGGCAAATGTTAAGGGCAGGCTTTCAGTGTAGCTTTCTGGTCCACACAGATCTTTATATCCTGCTCATTGATATGAGTTCCTTTCATATTTCCAACAAGTACAAATTTTCCTTTATTTTGAGTCCGCTCTGTGTGAGTTAATATAGAAAATATGGTATCAAATAATTCTGTATGTCTCAAGTAGAAGGGCTGTGAGGAGGGGAAAGTAGATTTTATAGGTGCAATATCTACTGCCTTAATCTTTACATATAAATAAATGTATGATTTAAGTGAAATAAAATTAATTGAATTATATTGGTTAATTTCACAATTAAATTGAATTAAAATTTTTAAGTTATATATTAAGTAAATCCTCTAACTGTGGCCCAAATCTTACTCTGGACCAGATAACTCTTTTGATCTGGGGCAAATCACTTTATTTTTCTGAGCTCTGATTTCTCCTTTTAAGAAAGACATGGATATGGATTGCACATAGTGACTTCCGTCCAAAGAATACAGCATGGAAAAGAGGGAAACGTCAGAAAAGCAACTCTGCAGCTGAGAAATGTGGCAAATCCTACCTGTACCAGGTGATCGAGGTTAGCATCAAAAGAGATTAAGTCATGATAATAATATGTGCAGTTGACATAATGTGATGGGAATAGTACTTTACAGTCTTTCTCACTGAAACTCAGTCTGAAAATGAGAAAAATATCAGACAGTTTCTAATGAGGAGCATTCTACAAAACAGCTGATCAGTACTCTTAAAACCGTCAAGGTCATCAAAAAAAGGCAAAGTCTGAGAAATGGCTACTATGTAGATGGGCCTAAGAAGGCATGACTGATAAATTCAATGTAATATCCTTCATGGGACCTTAGAATAGTTAAAGAACATTTGTTAAAAACAGAAACTCTGAATAAAATATAAACTTTATTATATCAGCATTAGTTAATGAAGTGTAACAAATGTGCTATATTAATGTAAAATATTAGGCCAGGCACGGTGGCTCACACCTGTAATCCCAGCACTTTGGGAGGCCGAGGTGGGTGGATCACAAGATCAGGAGTTCAAGACCAGCCTGGCCAACATGATGAAACTCCATCTCTACAAAAAATACAAAAGTTAGCCAGGTCAGTGTTGGTGGGCACCTGTAATCCCAGATACTTGGGAGGCTGACGCAGGAGAATAGCTTGAACCTGGAAAGTGGAGGTTGTAGTGAGCCAAGATCACACCACTGCACTCCAGCCTAGGCGACAGAGCAAGACTCCATCTCAAAAAACAAAACAAAACAAAAACTAATGTAAGATGTTAATAGAAGAAACTAGGTGTAGGGTATATGGGAACTCTCTGTACTATCTTCATAATTTTTCTATTAATCTAAAGCTATTTCAAAATTAAAAGTCCATTTAAAAAAAATGTTTAAATGGAGATTGGATAAGATAATTTCTAGGAGAGTTTTTAGCCCTGACATTTGAGATCTAAATGTAAAATAAGGAATCTTCAAGTTTAGCAAGGAAAGAAAGAAAATCTCTTCTTAGAGGTAGAAAATTGGATCATGCAACCTCAAAAATAAGTGTATATCTATAAATATCATATTACCATTTCATATGAATTCATTTATAAGTTGTCTACCCAGCACTGTTTTCTGAATGTATCCATATTGATACACAGAGACATAATTCATTCATCATTATCTGAAGCAGAGTAGTTCAACATATTCTATGATGTATTTATACAGTCCCACATGATGAACATTCATGTTCTTTCCAATTTTTCAGCAATACAAACACAGCAATGAATTTGTCTGAACATGTTTGCTTGTATACATGAGCAAGAATTTCACAGGTGTATATAAACAATTAGGGTAGCAAATATATAAAGCTTTTAGATACTGCCAATTTGACCTCCAAAGTATTTGTACCAAGTTACTTTCCAGCCAACAATATAGTCCACGGTTTCATTTTTTCTACATATTCACTAACCCTTTGAATGGCATTTCATCTTTTAATTTCATTTTCCTTGAATAGTAATAGAGCCGCCATTCAGATTTCTATTCTATTCTATTTCTATTAGTTGGATATAATTAATATTTGCCCATTTTTTCCTGGTTTGCTTTTATTTTCCTCAATGATTTATAGAACATATACATATATGTTCTATATATGTGTGCATGTATATACACATATATATACACACATATATACACACATGTATATACACACGCATATACACACGTGTATATATATACATATATATACACACGTATATACACACGTGTGTATATATACATATATACACACGTATATACACACGTGTGTATATATACATATATATACACACGTATATACACACGTGTGTATATATATACATATATATACACACACATTTATATATACACATATATACACACATATATATATATATATATCTTCATAGTAATCCTTTACTGGTTATACTTGCTACAAGTATCTTGTTCAAGTTTGTGGTGTGTCTCTTGACTTTGCTTAAGGTATCTTTTGTCATACAAAAATTCCATTGTGCTACGGTATGAAAGTTTGTGTTTTCCTAAAATTCCTCCATTGAAATCTAGGCACTAATGTGATGGTGTTGGGAGGTGGGGCCTTTGGGAGGTAAGGACAAAGCCAGAAGTCTCCATCTATGAACCAGGAAATGAGTCCATGTCAGACATCAAATCTGCCAGCACCTTAATCTCAGACTTCTCAGTCTCCAGAACTGTGAGAAATAAATTTCTGTGGCTTGTTAGCTACCTAGCGTGCGTTACTTTTTATAGCAGCCTGAATGTTCTAAAATAAAATTAGTACCAAGAAGTGGGGTGCTGCTATAACAAATACCTAAAAATGTTGAAACAGCTCTTGGACTTAGCTAATAGAGGCTGGAAGTGAGACTCATGCTAGAAAAAGCCTATATTGGCATGAATGGACCATAAACAGTAATTCTGGTAAGGACTCAGAAGAAAAGAGCTATAGAGAAAGGCTGAATCTTCCTAGAGAATACCTACATGGTCACCAACAGAATGGTAAAGGCTATTCTGATAAGACGGTCTCAGATGGAGATGAGAAACATGCTATTGGAAACTAGAGGAAAGGTGATCCTTGTCATAAAGTTGCAAGTAACTTGTCTGAATTGTGTTCTTGGCCTAGTGTTTTTGTGGAAGGCAGAACTTGTGAGTAATGACATGGCATATTTGGCTGAATAAACTAAACAAAGCGTTGAAGGTCTGGATTAGATTCTCTTGAATGCTTATAGTAAAATGTGAGAAAGGGGAAATGAATTAAAGATGGAATTTTTAATTAATGAAGCAGAACTTAAAGATTTGGAAAATTCTCAGCCTGTGTATATTGTAAAAAGTGAGAAAAGTGTTGGGAGCTAACACAAACGATGTGGCCAAATGACCCTTTGATAAGGAAATTAGTATGGATTGGCCAGGTGTTACCCATCAAGACAATGGAGGAATGACCCTGAAGGCATTTCAGATTGGGGCTGCCACTCACCTCACAGGCCCAAGTGCAAAGACCTGGGGGAGAGAACAATTTCAAAGGAGAGGTCACTGGCACCCCTGGGACCTTGGCACCCTCTGCCCAGCCCTGTCTCAAGGTTCTGCTTCCTGCACTCTGTCACTTTGCTTCTCCACTGCCTGAGGTATGGCTCTCATGGCCCTGGTTCAATATGCACTATACCCAGGAGAGCTACAAGGGTCTGGTTCCCTCTACCTAAATTCCAAAGGATGATCTGGAGAGCCTGGAGCCCAGGTAGAAAACAGCCATGAGGTGGGGCCACTGCAGAGGAATCACACTGGGGCAATTCTCAGTGGAGCCATGGGGGCACAGCCACCCTAAGACCAACAGTTAGAGCCACGGGTGTATGATTACATCTGGGGAGAGCTGCAGGTTCAAGACCCAGGCAAAGAGCCACCAGGGAGAGAGGGCTTGCTCAAAGCCCCATCAAGAGAACTGCCATGGGGATGGGGCTGCTCAAAGCCATGAGGGCAAGGCCATGCCCCAGTGGGTTCAGAAAGTGGGACTTCAACCCTGCTAGGACTGGCAGGAAGAGCCTCGAGTCAAAGATTGTTTTCAAGCTTTTAAGGTTTTGAATTGCTCAGGACCCACTACCCTGTTCTGCCCTTAAATAAGCAACCTAATTAGTAGAATGAGTCACACAACCTGAAAATAGACGTGTGACAAAGATGGCATCACAAATGGGACGGAAATGTCTATCCTGTTCCTGTCCCACCATTGTGTTTGGAAGCACGTAACATGGTTGATCGCACAGGTTCACAGCTGGAGACCATTTGCCCATGATGAGTCATACCTTCAGTCTCACCTATATCTGATTTGAATGATATTTAGATGAGACTTCAGACTTAGATTTTAAAGTTGATGCTGGAATCAGTTAAAACTTTTGGGGCTATTGGGATGAATATCCTTTTCATGTGAGATGGAGTTTATTTTTGCTTCACAGTGTATGATAAGGATCCAATCACATTTTTTTCCATATGGAAAACCAATTTTTCTCACATTATTTATTGAATCATTTATCCTTTACAGGCTGATTTGTAATGCCATCTTTGTCACACATCTATTTCCAGGGTCTGTGACTCATTCCACTAGTTAGGTTGCTTATTTAAGGGCAGATTTCTAGGTTTCAACCCAAGATTCTAATTCAATACACCTAGAATGGAGTCCATGAACCTGCAATTTCCATAGTTCTGATGGATATGGCCTATAACCCTCACTTTCAGAAACAGAGTCCTGGGCTTTGGTAAACAAAAGAGAATGCCAGAGTCCAGAGAAGATGATATTCTTTAAAACAGGGTAGCCTCCCCTTTATAACCTGTTCTTTTTCCAAGTGGTACCTGAAACCTTAACATCCACTATTCAACAGCCCATTTCAATGCAACTTGACTCACAGAAGTCTGACCAGAGAGAGAAGCTAGGCCCTCATTCCTTCTAAACTTAGAAACTCATACTAAGCAGGTGGGTATATCTAAGTAGCTAACTTCCCCGTGGTAATTAACAGATTTAACTTTTCACTTGAGGCAGGATTCTACCAATCACATACACCAGTGTAACATTCTTTTTGTAGCCCTCAACAAGATACATTAGTATAACAAACTCTCAGACATATGAGAGCAACACACACACATATACACACGAAGTAAGAAGGAGGGCAGAATTTGTTTAGAAAAATATCTTCTCACTAAGCAAACTTTAGCAATTCAATGATTAGAGTCCACTGGCTCTGACCTGCTCGTTGAAGAGTAGAGATAGCAGGAAAAGTGAAAGAAAACCAAGGTAGAGGCACTATTCTTCTTCATCATTCTTTACTTCCAATGTTACTATTTTTCAAGTCTGTAATTGGCTACCTTTATGCTTCATATTAGTCATTTGTCTTCTGTAAACACATAAAGACCAAATAAAATTAAAGGAGCCTCTTGTGTTAGGTAGCAACAATACAAATACTAAATTGTTAGTTTAGAAGTTGACTCTCCAAAACACTTAACATTTGTTATCGACTTATCTAATTATTTTAGATAATATTACAGCAAAAATTATAACTGAAATCCACAAATTGACTCATTTCAAGGAATTTGAAACAAGAGCCAGAAAGTTTAGATAGTCAATGTAATAAAATCACACATTCCCCTCACAAAAATAATTTTGTGTTTGTAACTGACCCTATTCCTGGGGTCAGTTTCAGAATAAAACTGCACAGGAAGCACCTAATCCTTATGATTCCTAATCTTGTTTATGTATTATCTATCTACTTGCATCTTTCCTTAACTTTGCTGGCATAGGTCTTCAATACAGAGCTGCAACAAAGGAAAACTATAATTAACAAATCTCTTCCTTTTAGCTATTAAAATAGGTGACTTACAGAAATGCAACACATTACAAAAAGAAAGAATTTTCCAGTGCTCACAGGGCACAGCTTCCAGGAAGATGTTGGGATAAACATGCTTTCTTGTGGCCAAGATCCTGGGCCTGGAATCTGAGTGGATTATATGTTTCAGAGCCAGGTACTGTTTCTCATCTAATATCTGTGTTCTGAGAATATTGCTTAAGCTGGAGGAAAATCACAGTATAATCCATGACCTTCCGGAAGGTAATCAGAGGGATTCCACTCAAGTACAAATACTCATATCCTGTAGATGTATTGACTCCACTACCCAGAACTTGTTCTCCAGGGTGTGAATTTTCCGGATCTGTAATTTCCTCTACACACAGATGAAATCAGTTACACATAGGGTTCAATATGCTGCCGGAGGGCAAAAGTGCTTTAAACACCAATAAATTAGATATGTAAACAAAAATTCCGGGTACACATTACTTTCAGAACTATAAGGTGCTCTGGGCAGATATTAAAATCACATTGCCTCCCAAGAGAGAATTTATTTTAGACATGAGGACTGACCTGATTTTTGAATTACTTTAGCAAGGGCTCAGAATCCTGAGGGTTAGAAAGGAATATGTGAGCAGCAGTGGAACATGAGTTACCAAACAGTTTTGGGAATGTGGTCTTCCAGCAGGACCATGGCCCCAGGGAAGGGCAGCTGGGAGTGGGGCACAGAATCACGGGAAAGTATGTTGTCAAAGGCACTCATTTTCCAAGTCCTTGAACTCAGCTTAGTTTGTTCCTTAACGAACCTTAGCTCTAAACCATTTCACTACATAATAGCATTTTTTCCTACTTGATAGGAAGGAAAAGTGAAATTGTATGTGGTTAAAGAACTGAGAGATAGAAATGAGATGTTTCTAGTCTGTTAGTTTATGATACAAAGGGAATAGACAAATTATTAACTGAACTAAAGTTTCCCCTCACAAGAATGAAGAGCTGAAAACTACATATACTAGATGCAGAACAACAGGGCGAAGCCAAGTGTTTTCAGAGTTTTTTGGTTTTTCTCTACATTTCATAGCTCCAGTTCCCACACCGCTGATGAGTTATGGTGCTAGGGCAACTAAGGGCATGAATGCAAACCTCATGATGATGTTCAAACCAACTCACTGAACGAGAATTGCCTGGCCTCAGGTCCCGTTTTCTAGATACAAGTAACAGTACCAGAGTGTGTTGAAACTAGGGCAGGGTTTGGCATCAGATATTCTCAGTGGTTCCCCAAACTGGCATTATCTTGGAAGTTTGTTTTTAAAAAATCCAGATTCCCTAATCCTTAACCCTCAACAAACAGACTACTAAATTAGAATTCACAGGGGTCTGGAAATCTAATTTTTTAGAAAACAAACCATCAGGTGTTTTTGATGACCAGCCATGTTCAGGAGCTAGAGCTGTTCTCATTTAATCCCCTCTGTAATTTCACAAAAGTACGAATAGTTCCATTTTATAGATCAGAAAGCTGAGGCTCAGGAGGAGGAAGCTGCTCCCAGAACCACTACTAAGTAGACAGCCTTAGCAGAATCAAACCTAGATTGGTCACCAAAACATCCACACCTACAGCAGATAACTGTATCAGACACTCTACTCTGCCTCCACTCAACTTCCTCTCTCTAAGAACAACTGACCACATGCACTCTTAAAGGAGGCAGAAGTTTTGTCATCTTTCTTTCCCATCAGAACTCTCTTGTTCTCCCACCCATCGTGGGAGCTAAGGCTGTTTTTTGCCTCCTAAGACTTGCAAATCTTGCATTCTCCCACATCAGAAACCTACCTGACCCAGGCCCTCCTTTCTCAGGAACTGGATGTTGACAATCAATATGGGCTGATGGGAGGTGAACCTCCCATAACCACCCTCTTCCCTGGCAACGGTCAATCTCATTATCCACCAACTCTACTCAGCCATATCCTGCAACCCTCCATGAAGTTCATGCATTAAAAGATTTGTGCTTGCAAAGCAAACTGCTTGTATGAAATGATTCATTCTACCTCACAAAAAATACATCTGCAATTACCAGTTAGAGCTTCAATAAATGTGAAATAACTAGGGTGGATACAGTTTCATCAAAAAGCAAAGAAACCTATGTTTTTGTTAGTCTGTGCAGCCTAATTGTGGCCAAATGTACATTTTCCTTTAAAGTCTTTAAAATAATAATAATAAAAAAACTTGCAGAAAATAAAGAATGGCTGGGATTTCAGAGTGGTAATAACTGTAGCCAAAGGAATCATTCTAGTGGTATTTCAGGCAACATGGGGGGAGGACTCAATTATGGGCTCCAAACCTTTGCCCTGGTAACAGCCACATACTCCGCCCAGTATCAAATCTGCCCGAGTCAGAAGTTCTAGGTAAGACTGTGGAGATAGAATCATTAAGGTTAAAAAAAAGTCAATTTTGTTCAGATGTGTTTTCAATTGGAGGAAAAGAGGGAAAGGAAGAACAGGTTCAATACATTCTATGAGATGGTCAAACTTTAGTGTTCACGAGAATCATCTGGAGCGCTTGTTACACCATCATATTCCTAGCTCCAACTCCTAGAAATGCCAGTTCTCCTGTCTGAGCTGGGTCTTGGGATTCTGCATTTTCTTCAAGCACTGCAGGTGATTCTGATGCAGGTTTTTTCCTTAACTTGCTATTTTAAAAATTCTCACAACATAGCAAGTTTCCAAGAACCCAAGGACAATGAATGCCGGTCTACGCTTCACTGAGATTAAGGGCTGGTAAACTTTTTCAGTAAAGGGCCTAATAGTAAATATTTCCAGACTTACAGTCTCTGTAGTAGCTACTCATCTCTACCTCTGCAGCAGAAAATGCCCATAGTTAATACGAATATGCAAATGAGCGTGGCTGTGTTCCAATAAGATCTGATTTATGAATAATGAAATTTAAATGTCATAGAATTTTCACCTCATAAAATATTACTCTTCTTTTTCCTGTTATATTTAAATACATTAAAACTATTCCTAGCTCAGAATTGTAGGCAGAGGTTTGCCAGCTCGGATTTCTCAACTGTGATCATGAAGCCAGCTTTTCTGTGGATGAACTTTAA
Source organism: Cheracebus regulus (assembly GCA_963574635.1). NCBI lineage: Eukaryota > Metazoa > Chordata > Mammalia > Primates > Pitheciidae > Cheracebus > Cheracebus regulus. The sequence continues at coordinate 22,573 of CAUYQU010095673.1, forward strand.
ACTTACCATTTTTCAGATTTAGATGAATTATTTTGTCCCTCTTAGGAAAATTACAAAAACACATCTATAATGATGTTTTCTGGTCCACGCTTTGCTGTATTTTCAGATATAACATGTTCACAGCTTGCCATGGCTGATAATTTTGGATGTCCTGTGGGGCACAGTTCCTCATTTAGAAATCACAGTTCAGTCAATCCTTGTCTAAATTTACCACATAAAAATAAAAAGCGTGCGTGCCCTTATCCACAACACCGGGGCCTACTTAAGCATCCTTTTATTAGCTTCTTTCTCAAATTGAAGATAAATAAGGGGGGAAATAAAAACAACAACAACTCTTCTCTCCCAAATGACTCAAATGGTCCAGCAAGTCGTGAACAGCATTTTGCCATTTGTGAGCAAAGAAGTAGGAATAGAGTTCCCTGATTTTTTTTCCCTCCCTGACCTTTTGCTGAATATTAGCTTCAGCTCAGTGTCTGCTCACATTTCCAGCAGACTGGGTTATAACCAAGTAAGACTAACAGTAATGATACAAATCTGCTGCCCTATTAAAGGTCTTTACCTCCAGGGGAATTTCTCAGGTTATTAAACATTGTTTAGTAAGTATCCAAAAACTAAACAAGAATTCCACAAGGAAGCTCCAACTCTGCATGATGAAATTAACAAACACTGTCATCATGGAATCTCTGTATTGTACTTACCTCCTAGGAACAAAGAAAACATTTGAACTAAGCTTGTTCCTTCTTACAGAAATGCCTCTCAACCAGACTCCTCCAAACATGACCTCATCTCTTAAAGAACAAAACCTACCGTAGTTATCTAAAGCACTAAAACTTCGATCTATCACTTCATTATCCTCCCCTCCTTAAGACAAAGTAACCCGCTTAATGGCATGAGGATGTGCTGTCTCTTGATGAAGTTAGAGAACAGAGGAGTCATAAATCCTCTTTTCTCCTCCCCGAGTCTAAACATCAGCTTAAGAGGCTGCTTTGGAGTCATAGTCCATGAGACGGTGTGTCTGCCTTTCATCTTCTTGCCAGTGCTCGCTCTCTTCCAGCCTCTGAATAGATGGCATGCAGACTCAGGTGGAGAGGCAGGAATCACAGCAAAGACTAAACCCCAGTCTGTGGATACATGAGAGCCTCTGTGTTTCTCATCAGCTGGCTGATTTGTGGACGACCACATTTCTGGAGCTCAACCAACTGCCTCACCTGATGGAAAATTCTTACGAACTTATAAATCACCTTTGAATATATTTTCTTAGTAGAAATAGAACAGACTGCTAGCTCCCAATTGTCTGAAATGTATATATCAGTGTATAGAGGACTAAAAACTGTATTAAAACCTTCTATTAAAAAGAGACAATAGTGAAAAGCTTTGTTTAGGGCTGGTAGTTTTGTGAGTAACATAGGAAATGCAAATAAAAATAATAGATAAATGCCATTTTGTTTTAGTGACAAAAAAAATTATAGACTGGAGTTAAACAGTGGGCTTATTATATTAGTGCAGTGCTTCCGAAACCTGGCTGCATACTAGAATCATCCAGGGAGCTTTAAAAAAAATTCCAATGCCCAGGCTGCACCCCACACCAATTAAATCTGAATCTGGGGGGAAGGAAGTGAAGTCCAGGCCTCTATATATTTTTTAAAGCTCCTCAGGTAATTTCAGTGTGCAGCCAAGGTTGAGAACCTCTGTACTGGAGAATATAGTATAATCCCTGCCCTTCTGAAGCTTATTCTTACAGTATTTACTTGGTAGATTCTGTCCGCCAAGTGTTTTCCTCACTTCAGTCAGTAACTTCTTTAAAACTGGAATCTGAATTTTAAATTTATACATAGAGATACAAATTCACAGGCCAGGCACTGGTGGCTCACGCCTGTAATCCCAGAACTTTGGGAGGCCAAAGTGGGAGGATCGCTTGAGGTCAGGAGTTTGAGACCAGCTTGGCCAAAACTAAAAATACAAAAATTAGCTGGGTGTGGGGGCAGGGGGCCTGCAGTCCCAGCTACTCGGGCGGCTAAGGCAGGAGAATTGCTTGAACCTGGGAAGAAGAGGCTCCAGTGAGCCAAGATTGCGTCACTACACTCCAGCCTAAAGACAGAGCAAGACTCTATCTCAAAAAAAAAAAATAGATAAATAAATTCACATACACACATATATAGAATACATGCACACATATTTTTATTTAACTTAGGCCCTGATTATTAGTATATAAAACAGAAAAACCAATTGCCTTGGTAATTTACATATCTTCTCCAAATCTTTGAAGAACCAAACTCTAAAAAACACACATAAAGATATTTAAGTCATAAAATTTTACACACGCGCGCACATACACACACACACACGTGCAAACTTTAATGAGCTTCAGGAACCATGATCCAATAATAATAGGTGAGATCTCATTCATCGATATACAAAAAAAAAAAAAAAACCCACAAAACAAAAAACTAACTTTGATTAAGACATGTGCCCTTAGTAAGAGCACTTACAGTCAGAAAGGTTTATTGATAGCACTTTGAGGTAGCATATTTTGTAAAATAACAGAAGTCACAGAGCTACTCTGCAGTTTCTCCTGGATACAAAGGTAGAGGCCACCAGCCTTTGCCCTTGGAAGAGGAAAGTGAAATTATCTACTCATTGCCAGTGTCAGCTTGAACACACTTCCTACCACCTGCCCTCAGCAATCCCTCCTCTATACTTCATGTGTAGGGGACTTTAGAGGAACACAAGGCATTTTGCTCCTCCTTTCCTCTTGGTGTGGCAGCATCCCAGGCTGTCGAGCCAACTGCCTCTTGCCACATGTGATTCACCGGCAGGAGACGCATGGACCCCGCGGAAAGAGAAGCCGGGCATCACGGCTTTTTAATTGGCTTTAACATTTTATTAAGCAAGAGTGACTCACTTCTATAGGGCTATAAAGAGCTTCATTTCTGAGGATTCTCTCCACGATTCTGACCCTAGAAAGCACTCCTTTTTTTCTTCCCTGGGTGTAATCATTTTGGGGTAACATTAAACTTTCTCGGATTTTCCTGGCAGGAGGGTGAGCAGAAAAGCTTTTTAAAATCCACACAAAACAACAACAGAAAACCCAAGTGCAAGAGCAACACCAGGAGCAGACTTCCTTTGTGCAAGTTAAAACGATACAAGTTTATGGTTCAGGAAAACAACCTACTTCTTTAAAAAAAAAAGGAAATATTCAGTTCAGCTCTGAATTTTAAACACAAATACACAATCAAAACAAGCTAAGGATTAAAGCTGCAAAAATGGTCCCAACAGCTTCAGACTTTTGCTGCAGGAAAAGGTTTTGCACAACGGTCACAGATTAAAGGGATTTCTAATCCCCAAGAGCCCTTTTGTCCCAATATACTTCCTGTTTGAACGTTGAACCCTTACAAGTAATTGATATACAAGTGAATAAAAACAGCACATGTCCAAGCAAAAAAGGGCATGAGCTGGGCCTGAGTTGCCGCTTAAAACTCTGTCATTCAATATCATAGGAAATCCTCAAAGGCTGCCCAGAAACAGGGCCCCGGACACTGCTGAACATGCCAGCCACCAAGTCAACTGCCACCAGACACAACTGAGCATCAGACTTCAAGTAACCAAGGTGCTACAATCGCTGGTCCTCTAAAGATCTCAGGCTGACTCTGGAAGCCCCCACTCCACCCCACCCCATTATACAAAAAGTAAAAACACTGCTCATGGTCATTACAAAATACCGGGGTAGAAAGTGAGCAATAAGAGATCTGCCCTCTGAATACACCAGCCTTACAAATACAAATGACGTCTTTAACATTTTCTACAACTAAAAGGTGCATGAAGCTGGTATCCAAGCAAGGATTTCAAACACTTTTTCTCCCCATTCTGTATCAAACTGGAAAATGGTTCCGTTGGGTTAACAGTGTCATTTTAAAATGCCATAAATTAAATAAGTTAGTTCACATTTTTTTCCCCCAGCACTTAAGTTACAGTTAGTCTCTAATGTGCTTTTGAAGCTTGCTTTAGCAGTTCCAGGTCTCTTCTGCGGACGGTGGCGGCGCTGGCACAACCGTATTCGTCCAGCTGCAAAGGTATGAATTGTTCAAGCACCCCAAGGCCCTGTCCAGCAGGACTGGTAAACAGCTTAGTCCATGATGGTTTAAAGTTTCCACTGAATCCCAAAAATATGGTGCTCCCTAAAAAAAAAAAAGAAAAGAAAAGAAAAAAATTCAATGTTTGTAGCTTTATTCCAGCAAGAGAATGCAGGAGGTGAGTCGGAGGTAAGCAAAACAAAGGCAGCTATTAGAAAACTCTACACTTCCTCACAACAGCAAATGAACTTTCACCACCCATCTCTTGCCCCAGATAACCAACCACGTCCCAACAAACTTCCTCTCATACTGTTCCCTTATTTAGAAATCATCTTAATGAGACTCACTCCAGAAAAACAAGCTCATGAAAATCGTCTGGTAAGTGAATTGCACCATAAAATTGCCTATGTTGCCGGCCCTGTAAGAATTTCATGGAATAATACAGATACAAACCTTTGTCATAAAGATGAGCTGGTTTGGCTAATCCCAGAGGTACTAGTAAATCTGAAATGTTCAGCTGCTTTATTTCTCCTCTTGTGCTTAACAGAACAATTGACCTGTATGTAAAATTTAGAAAGTCAGAACCAATTTCAATCCTTCAGCATGAGTATCTTTCTATTGAGTAGCTTTCTGAACTGAGTGCTGAATAGAAATATTAGATCAAAGCAGAACTCCTAAAGGAAAAAAAGCCCAGATACTTTTTCATCCAATTCCCACTCTCCACCCCCGACCATGGGCTTCACATGTTGCTCTTACAATGGGGTAACACACAGAGAAACCAAATCATTTACTTAAGTTCACCCAGTGCAGGGGTTCTCAACCCTGGGCCATGGACGGGTACCAGTAGATTAGGAATTGATTGCACAGCGAGAGGTGAGCAGACGGGCAAAGCTTCATCTGTATTTACAGCCATTCCCCATCACTTGCATTGCAGCCTGAACTCTGCTTCCTGTCAGGTCAGCTGTGGCACTCAACTCTCACAGGAGCAGGAATCCTATTGTGAACTGCGCATGTGAGAGATCTAGGTTGTGCACTCCTGAAAATCTAATGCCTGATGATCGGTCACTGTCTCCCATCACCCCCAGATGGGACCATCTAGTTGCAGGAAAACAAGCTCAGGGCTCCCACTGATTCTACATATGGTGTGTTGCATAATTATTACATTGTAATATTTCATTATATATTATAACATAATTACATTGTAATATATAATTACATAGTAATATACATTACAATTATATATTATATGTAATTACAATACAATTATATAATTGTAATATAATGAAATAATTATTTCATATTATAATGTAATAATAATAGAAATAAAGTGCACAGTAAATGTAATGCACTTGAATCATCCTGAAACCATTCCTCTCCCACTCTGGTCCATGGAAAAAATTATCTTCCATGAAACTGGTCCCTGATTTCAAAAAGGTTGGGGACTGCTGAGCGAGTAAATAGTTTGGGACACAGCTCTTTTAGGGAATAGTTTATTGTTGTTGTTGTTTATAATTTGTATAAATTTGTAGGACACAAGTGCAATTTCGTTACATTCATAAGATTGCGCAGCGGTGAAGTCAGGGCACTTAGGGTATCCATCACCCAAATAACATACACTGTGCCCATTAAGTAATATCTCATCATCCACCCCTCACCATTCCTTCTCCACTGTCTATCAGGGAATAAGTTTACTGTAACATGAGAGAATGGTTTTGTTTTGTTTCAAATACTCCATTTACATTCTATTATCTATTTATTAGATAAATGGATGACACAATTCTAAAAATAAATAAAATGTGTTTTACATGGTTTGAATTGGAATCTTTGTTACACAGTAAACCAACACACATACTCGGACCTATATGTGGATTCTCTGTTCTTCTTCTCTGATCTTGCTCTTTTCTGCCAAAACTATGCTGGCCTAGTTACTATGGCTTCATGGTTTATTTTAATATTTCATAAAACAAGCTCCTTGTATTACTGTAATTTGTTTATATTTTACTACTCTCTCATTTATTCTTCCAGATGAACTAGAGTATGAATTGTCAAGTACAATAGAAAAGTACCTTCTGGGACACTAATGGAAATGTGTCAAATTTATATTTTAATTAAGGTAAAGTGACATTTTTATTAATTTTTCCATTCAGAAACAAGGAGAGTCTCTCTTTTTATTCAACTCCTGTTGCATATCCTTTAGCAATGTATTTAATGATGTATTTATTTTCTGTGTGTGTGTGTGTGTGTGTGTGTGTGTGTGTGTGTGTGTGTACATACAAACTCACTGCTTCAAAAACTTTAATCAGAAATGTTCTTGGCCAGCTGGGTGCAGTGGCTCATACCTTTAATTCCAGCACTTTTGGGGAAGCAGAGATGAGAGGATCACTTGAGCCCAGGAGTTCAAGACCAGCCTGGGAAACACAGCAAAACTCCATCTTCACAAAAAAAAAATTTTTTTTAATTAAACAAACAAATAAAAAAAACCAGCTGGGCGTGGCGGTACACACTTCTAGTCCTAGCTACTTGGAAGGCTGAGGTAGGAGGGTCACTTGAGCCTGGAAGGTTGAGGCTGCATTGAGCTGCGATCACACCACTGCACTCCAGCCTGGGCAACTGTTTTTTGTTTTGCTTTTTTAGACATAGGTTCCTTGCTCTGTCACCCAGGCTGAAATGCAATGATGCAATTATAGCTTACCGCAGCCTCAAACTCTTGGGCTTGTTTTCCCGTCCTAGCCTCTCCAGTAGCTGAGACTACACGTATGTGCCTGCATACCCAGATAATTTTTTTGTAGAGACAGGGTCTCATTACATTGCCCAGGCTAGTCTTAAACTCCTGGCCTCAAGCAATCGTCCTGCCACAGCATCCCAAAGTGCTGGGATTATAGGAATGGGCCACTGTGCCTGATCTCTTGGCCAGTGTTTGTTAGTGAAAAAAAAATTTTCAAGAACAAATCAGTGTTTAGGGGGCTCTGAGTAGCTCTTATTAATTAAAATATAACATTAGATTGATTTATTTTCAGAGTCATCAAGGATGTCTACAGGAAGTTGAGATTTACGTAGTATGTCTTAATGTGGGTCTTTATAGTTCTTAAGATTAAGAGCCTTAAGTTTCATGCTGGTATGAGTTCTTTACTGTAGTCTTTTCTTTTTTTTGGAGACAGAGTCTTGCTCTGTTGCCCAGGCTGAAGTGCAGTGGTGTAATCTCAGCTCACTGCAAACTCTTCCTCCTGGGTTCAAGCAATTCTCCTGCCTCAGCCTCCCAAGTAGCTGGGATTACAGGCATCTACCACCACGTAGGGCTAATTTTTTGTATTTTTAGTAGAAACGAGGTTTCACCATGTTGGCCAGGCTGGTCTCAAACCCCTGACCTCAGGTGATCCACCTGCCTAGGCCTCCCAAAGTGCTGGGATCACCGGTGTGGGCCATCGCACCCAGCCTACTGCAGTCTTTCTAATGCAGTGGTGACTCAATCTAGAAATAGTGCAGCAGTCTAAGCACCACCACCCCGCAGACCTGACCTTCTTCGATAAGTCAAAATTACCCACAAGATCATACAGTCACCCCCCAACCCTATACACATAGATATGTGCTCAATCTCCACAGAAATCACTGCCAGTTGCTTCATACCTTCTTAACACTTTATTAAAATACAACATACACATTGAAGTTTTGCAAACAAAACCTATCTGTATAACCAGAGGGCAGATCAAGAAACAGCATTACCAGTATCTTAAAAGCCTTTCTGTTAATGAGTTGGCTTTACCTCTTAAATCTATGGGGTACCTTGCAGTACTACCATGTTGTGCTAAATATTTGTGGTGAGGTTTAAATCCTGGATTGTTTTAGGGGAAGTGAGTGCATGTGTTTTCAACATTAGGAAAAAATCTTTAAATCCTTCAACAAAATTGGGGCTGTATAAGTGTCTTAAGCCAGAAGACATAACTACATATACACAATTAATGTTATATCCAAATAATCCAGTTACTTCATGGAATTTATTGGGATCTGGTTCTATAAACTATACAGAGCCTACGCAATCGGAAAATGATTCTAAAGCTAGATAGGCCTTTAATTTGGGGGAAGCTTATGTTCCTTCCTTAATGGTTCCACTAAATGAAAGCCTGTGTATAAATCAACATCTGTAGCAAAGGCAGAAAACACTGAGTTCATCTCCTTGCCTTTAGGCAGGGTCTAACAAACCCAGAAAAAGAAAGGTTTCTCTCCTGTGCAGCTTTCTTCAGAGACAGCAAAGAAAACTAATCAGACTAGTCCACTAAAAGAGCAACTGCACACTCAACCACTTCAAAAATCAATTTACTCTTTTCCAGCCATTTCCAAGTGACCCAGGTGATGACTTCCTGTATCAGTCATAGTGCAGTGCTGTCTAAGAGCATCAGTGGGACAGATGGCTACAAAGGTAAACTGCCTGGAAAATCACTTCAAAACAGTAATAAGCCTTCTGAGGGAGAGTGGACAAAGTAGATCAACTTAATACTAAAAAGTATAATGCTCTGATTCTTGTTTTATAAGACAATAAATAAATAAAAAGTGAGATAGTAATGTTCCAAACAATGAGCTTCTTTTCCTCCTAAGAGCCTTCCCACCATCTATAAAATCTTGCAACATCCAAGTTCTGCCACTGATAAGCAATGGCTTGTCAGTGAAAAACAGCTTAGATGACGTGAACATCCATCTGAGGCTGGAGAGGAATGAATACCTTGCACAGTGCCCTGAATGTCCACAGAGTAAAAAAATCAGAGTTGACCAGGCATTATTGGTTTGGAGCACTCCACATCTTCAAGGTGGCTTTTCCCTGTTACAGCACAAGTTTGACCTACCTTGGAGGGATGCCTGTTTTTAAGTACTCTTCCATGCGACTGACATTAGCAAGAAGAAAATCCTTTCTTTCCGTCAACTGGAATGGAACACTGCATGCATTCACAACAATGAGGAGGACACCTACGTTTTGGAAGGTAAAGCTGGTGCCATTGACCTGAGAACACAAAAATGACTTCTGCTGTCATCATCATTTCAAGAACATCTGCAGGATGACTCATTTTTCCAGCCCTTTCCCTTTGTCTTCTAAACCCATGATTCAAAGCGTATTTCCAAGATTCCAATTGTATGTTTCACTTGGTTTTTACTCACCATCTGAAACTGTGCCTGTGATCCTAGACGCTGCCTATAGATTCTGCCTTGACTGATGTTTGCTGACTGGAGAAGCTACTTTGAGCAAGGCATGGTGGCCCCAACTCAGCTAAACTGGGTAACTCATTCTGCAGTGCTCAAGGCCTTCCTTCTTACACATACTCTCTAACTGGGGTCAAAACTGTAAGTCAATGACAGGTGGCTGTCTCTATACTTCAGCTCAGATGGTTCATTAATCATCATATTGGTTCAGAAAATGATACACACACACACAGAAATATATATCATGACTTGACCCACAGGAATTCCATGTTAGTTTATATTTGTAGTTTGCTATAAATACAGCTCTCCTCTGAGATCAAAATGACAAAGTGGTAATTTTACTCGAATTTAAGCTACAAGGAACTATTACATTTATTTCACAATTATTGTGAGCTAAATTTTCATAGTCATCCTCTTTAAATCAATGGTTTGTGATCTTTTCAAGAAAAAGGACCCCAGACATTTCCAAATATCATTAATTTCTCAGCCAAAAAGGAACACACAAAACAAAACAAATGACTAAACACTAATTAAACCCAAAGGCACTGTTTCTAAGATGCAAAATTATGAACTATGTTAAAGGCTAACAAAGGAGAAATGTTCTCACCACTATACCTGTCCATGCTTGGGGAAATTATAATGTTTAAATTTTACTTCTAATCACTTTTGATCTCAGTGATATTCAAAATGGCCCTTTAAGGCCGGGCTCGGTGGCTCATGCCTGTAATCCAATCCCAGTACTTTGGGAGGCCAGGGTGGGCGGATCACTTCAGATCAGGAGTTCAAGATCAGCCTGACCAAAATGGTGAAAGCCCATCTCTACTAAAAAGACAAAAATAAGCTGGGCGTGGTGGTACATGCATGTGATCCCAGCTACTTGGGAGGCCGAGGTAGAAGAATTGCTTGAACCCAGAAGGTGGAGATTGCAGTGAGCGGAGATGGTGCCACTGCATTCCAGCCTGGGCAACCGAGTGAGACTCTGTCTTAGAGAAAAAAGAAAAAAAGGTCCTTTAGCTATGTTTAAATTGCACCAATCCAGTAAATAGTTCTGGAAGCATTTGAAGTAAATTTTATATGTGGAAAGACTAGATGTATTTCCTTATTTTTTAAAATCTCAATACTTAAAATTGAGGTACATTTAAGAAAAATTACATAACAGTCCTCAACATATTCAAACTGCCCCCATGAAAAGTATCCCCAAAACCTGTTGCTTAAAAAAAAAAACACAAAACTTTTCATGAAAACTAAAGCAAAGCAAGGTCCAGTGGCCCATGCCTGTGATCTCAGCTACTCAGGAGCTGAAGTTGGAGGGTCACCTGAGTCTAGGAGTTCAAGGTTATCCTGGGCAACACAGCAAGACCCTGTCTTAAAAAAAAACAAAACCAGCTGGGTGCAGTGGCTCACGCCTATAATCCCAGCACTCTGGGAGGCTGAGGAGGGTGAATCACCTGAGGTCAGGAGTTCAAGACCAGTCTGGCCAACTTGGTGAAACCCCACCTCTAATAAAAATTTAAAAATTAGCTAGACGTGGTGGCTGGTGTCTGTAATCCCAGCCACTCGGGAGGCTGAGGCAGGAGACTTGCTTGAACCGGGAGGGTGGAGGTTGCAATGAGCCAAAATAGAGCCATGTACACCAGCCTGGATGACAGGGCGAGACTGTCTCAAAACAAACAAACAAACAAAAACCCTAATGCAATGCCAGATCGTAAGGAAGAGTTTTCAGATAATGAATGTGAAAAGTAGTAGAGATAAGCACGATTTTTCTAGAGTCCCAGGCACCCAGTGTGTAGCAATGGAGTCCCACAATGTTTTCTCAGGGGGCATATCCTGCCTGAGATTTTTTTTGGGGGCGCAAAACACTCTACCCATACCTCTCCCTCTCTCTCTCCCTCTCTCTCTATTATCTAGTAAACTACCAGTGCAGTGAGACTCAGCACCCACCTGCTTTCCCTTATGCAACTCCCACCAGATACCATGCTAACAGGCTGGGATCAGGTTCTTCATGCAGCTGACTGCAGTTAGTTGCTGAGATAGCAAATTTCATGCCAATAAAATTACATTATGAGTGTATTACAAAATGCAGGACTGCTAAAGGAGGGGAACAGGTATAAACACAGACTTGCAGAATCTTTAACATGGTGTGATGGCTCACACCTGTAATCCCAGCACTTTGGGAGACCAAGGTGGGAGGATCACTTGAGCCCAGAAGTTCAAGACTAGCCTGAGCAACACCATGGGACTCCATCTTCATAAAAAATGTTTTAAAAATTAACCAAGTGCTGTAGCCAGTGCCTTTAGTCCCAGCTACGTGGGAGGATCAATTTTGCCTGGGAGGCGGAGGTTGCATTGAGCCGAGACTGCACCACTGCACTCCAGCCTGGGTGACAGAGTGAGACCCTGTCTCAAAAACAAACAAACAAAAAACCCAAGAATCTTTGAGCTACATTTATATAGGGATAGTCTTAATTCAGAGTTGGGAAGTAGAACTTTAGTTCTGGAGCTGGATGGTAGTGACGGTGGCACAATATGAATGGACTTCATATCAATGAACTGCCTGCTTGAGAATGGTTAAGATGGTAAAGTTTATGTGTATTTTACCATGATAAAAAAAAAAATGAGAAACAAAGTAAACTTTAATTCTGTCCACATATATATGGATTTGTGATTATATTGCCCACCACTAAAAAACCAAGCCCCTAAAGAGGCCATGCGAGATGGCACAGATTTTGGCTGAGTCCTGGTTGAAAGGTTGGATACCTGTCACCCAAAGAGTTCTTTGTATGGTGGCACCCAGGTCAGCCTGATTTTGGACAGGCCACATGCTGACGCCTGGTTCTCAGTGGCTAACCTGGCTCTACGCGCCCATGCTAGTGTTGATACTGAAACTCACGTCTATACTTCCATCAAGCTGCTTAGAAAAGACAATTAACACTTTGCATCTTCATTTTCCTCAACTGAAAAAAATATAGAAGAGGCAATCTTAAAAGGCCAAAGAGTTATTAAAACTTTTATTTCCCATATCTTAAACAACCTTGAAAGTTATTTTATAAAGTTTCCGAGAACAAGGTTAATGAATAGACACAATCTACTCAGGAAAAAAACATTTCTTAAATTTATTTAAAAACACAAATATTAGGAGGAATTTATACCTCTACTGTATTGCTTGCTGCCAATAATAGAAAATGTGATTACAAACCAGTGACTATAGCCAGAGGTAATTCATATCACCAAGATAGAAGATAAAAGCAAGAAGCTATGCCAGTGTACACATCTGGTCTTAATGTCTGTGTCCTGCCAAATATTTCTCTGTTGAAAATGTCATCTCCAAGGTAACATATTAGCAGGTAGAATCTCTGGGAAGTGATCAGGACATGACAGTGTAACCCTCATGAATGGGATCAGTGCTCTTATAAAAGAAGCCTGAGAGAGATCCCTGGACCTTTCTACCCTGTGAGAACGCAGTGAGAAGGCTCTATCCATGAACCAGGCTCACCAGACACTCAATTTGCTGGCACCTTGCTCTTGGACTTTCCAGCCTCCAGAACTGTAAGAAGTAAATTTCTGTTGTTTATAAGCTACCTAGTTTATGGCATTTTGTTATACCACCTAGAACAGCCTAAGACAACACCAGATGGTACTTACAGAAATAACAGACGGGTCTCCACGCTGGGTTTCTGCTTTACCAGGTGACTGGAATTGCACCGGGAGGTAACTTTTATGAGGATCACTAGTAAACACCACCTAGGAAGAGAAGATGTTCCATATTTACAGCAATGCTTACCTTCCTCCAAAAGGTTCCCTCAATATAAACTTAATTATAATTAAAGCAAGTGAGTATATTTCTTATTCTGAACTTTTTGTATATATTTTATGACCTAGAATTCCATCTCGATATTCTTAACACAGCAAGTATATATTTGTTCCTCATTTTCTGGAGCAATTCCAGTTTCAAATAAATTTTATTCTTGCTGTTCACTTCAGTTCCATACATGATTAAATAAATGTGCTTTACATTCATATGTAAACGTTTATAAACATTTTATGGAAAAACAGGCATAAATATTTTTTAAAGTGTTTTTCAAACCTATGGTCCCGAATTGGGACTCAGTCACTCTAGGACCAAGGAAAGAAGTATAGATAACAAGGACTACCCAGTTTAGAAACTTTTAGTAACTTTGTACATGCCCAGGTCTCAACTCTTCTTTGTGACCTGCAAAGCATTCCATAAAGAGTTGTGCCTTATGGACAGGACCCTATTTCTCTCTGTGCTGTCATACTCACGCAGGGCCTCACTTTCCCGCAAGCACTCCACCCTCTTTCTTGCTACTCTGCCTTTGCAATGTTGTTCCCCCTTCCCAAGAATACTCTTCCCTTTTCCCTGTACTCCTCCAAATTACTCCCAGTCTCCAAAGCCTACCTCTGCCCTAAAGGCTCTCTTCTCATTCAAAAACACTTAACTCTCACACAATTTAACACTTAGAAGTAAACTGTCCATATAAACCAATGTTAACAACTTCACTGCACAATAAACAATCAGCCTGGCACAGAAGCTTACGCCTGTAATCCCAGCACTTTGGGGGGCCCAAGGTGGGCGGATCACCTGAGGTCAGGAGTTCAAGACCAGCTCGGTCAACCTGGCGAAATCCTCTCTCTACTAAAAATACAAAAATCAGCCAGGCGTGGTGGCACCCATCTGTAGTCAGCTACTTGGGAGGCTGAGGCAGAAGAATCACTTGAGTCTGGGAGGTGAAGGTTGCAGTGAGCTGAGATTGCACCACTGCATTCTAGCCTGGGCAACAGAGTGAGACTCCATCTCAAAAAAAAAAAAAAAAAAAAAAAAAAAAAAAAAAAAATAAAAATATAAATGATCCAAAGCAGCAATAAGAAGCTGGATATTTCTTTTAAGTCTCCAAGTTTGGATT